>OY720675.1:252576635-252879135 GCA_963170755.1 Amphimallon solstitiale
ACATGAAAGTAAACGAATTATGTAGAAACGAGATTTTTTGGAATAAAGAAGAATTTCTATAGAAAAGTTGGTATAAAAGTAATAAATAACTGATTTTATAAGTTAATTATCATCATCTACAAGTTTGATAAGTCGTAAACTTGTGGAACTTATATCTTGGAGCAAAGTGATTACTAAACCGGAATTACCTTGATATTGCTTATAAAAATAAATGGAATTGGATTTATAAACTGAAAATACATATAAGAAACGTTTTACCGAAATAGAAGAAGCCCATAACGTATATACAAATACGAGAAAAACCTATTGGATGAATTTAGCTTGGACCTTATATGCTGTATTAACCGGACCTTAAGAAACTCTACCTGTAATCCAAAAATAGAAAAACTGTTAAGTACAATTATAAACATTTAAAAGAAAATCCTTTCATAATAGTTAATATCAAACATTGAAGTAATATCTTTATAAGAGAATAATAGAATTGATAGTTAATTTATTGTAAAAATGTTTCTATTTTATATAAACATCATCTGAATAGTCATATTTCTATTATTGTTTTAATAATTTTTATTATGACTCAGAATTTAATTTTGAAATTGAATTTATTGTTATGTGATTAACACATTTTTTCCATCATTACTTAATTTATGTAGTTCAACATACATTATTTTGTGTTTTACAAAAATATTATTTTGAAATAAATTTTAAAATAATTTTTACAAAAGAATTCAATCCTGAGATTATTATTTATTTTTTCATATTCGATTATAATTTCTACCAACTGAGCTTAGCTAGAAAGACAATAGTATAATATATGCACTTATCGATTCCAGAAGTGTCCATTTTAGTATATTCCGCGATGACTAACATATTAGAATTTTCCACTTCTCTCTGGAATGCCTGACATCGTATTCTTTGTAGTTGCCGCTACCCTTCACGGTATAGCCGTGAACATTCTCGAGCTTGTCACAATACTTTTTTAATTTTAAATTTTACATTAATCTTAGTGAAAGTAGATAAAAAAATTATTTTAAAAATGTGAAGAGATAATGTTAGAATATTATTATGTTTAAAACAATGCAAAATACTAAAATTTTAGACTGTTAACTCAGTTATAAATATCGTCTCTGCTAGTGTAATATTAAATAATATAGCTTGAAAAGAAAGAGATAGATTTGAGGCGAAGTATAACAAAACGCCTTAAAGAACCATTTTGTATATATGTACAGATTTATTCTAATATCTTCCTGAAAAAATGAGAACAATTTACGTTAGAATAAATCTTTTAGCAAACGTCGAGAAATCAAAAAAAAAACATTAAAGGGAAATACCGCGACGTCCAAACCTAAACTTTTAACATTTTAATTGTTATTGGATGAAATCGCACGCATAAATTTTACTGAGAGCTTTTCTTTGTCCATGTGAAGGAGTACGTGTGAATTTCTATCTAATTCAGATAAATGGTGTATACACAACTTCGATATTTGATGTCTCACCGATAAATTTCCCTGACCTTGTTGTTTAGATCGATCGGATCAATCATCCGTCACATTTTATCCTTTTCTTTTTTCGTTGTGATGCGAACGAATATCGACGATCGGTAAATACACAGACTGTCAATTAAAATCCTACCGTGCTCGATCCAAAGTACGTACGAACATCGAATCTGTATGTCCGTCTTTTCGGACAAAACAGAAAACATTTGTAATCGCATTCAAACCGGTCGGAACACATTTCCGGCATTCGCAGTTCAATCTTACATATTTCGTGTGTAAGCGCATTCGCGTTTGTGTTGTCGAAATACTATTTTAAGATTTTCCATTATATTTTCGGGATGCTTCTGGTTTATTAATATGTCCGATTTCGCATTTGCGATATCGAATTACCGACACAAACGAAAATGAGAGATCTCTCGTCTGTATGTGTGTGTGTATTTTTAGCGGCGGGCGATTATTTTTGCGCTTTTACGATTGTGTAAGAGATGCGCCTACCAAAATACACAGTTGGCAGCTATTGTTGTCGGTTTTAATATTGAAAATTATCAAAATTGATGATGAAGTTGAATAAATCAGAAAATATTACACAACGTGATGCAATATTTCTATTAATTTGTGTATAGTTTGTTTGTTATACCACCACGCGCCATATATGTATGATTTAAACCGCCTGGTACTGATGGGGGATGTCGCTTGATAAATGAGGTAAAAAGGCAGTTTAAAAATGGGCATTCTTGAAAAAATTATCAGATGAATAATTGGTAACAGATCAACTATGAGGAAACGTATCGCATATGCTGAGGAACGAGTAACTTAGACTGACTGGAAAGTCTATTCGAAACGTCTCACAGTTAGGACAAATGTCATGCGGTACAAGTCAGTGAAGCCTTAAAAATGTATTTCCATATAATTTCCATCTTTATTGAAATTGACCATTGTTAAGCTACTATTTAAGGAGGGAGATGATGTATAAGAAATTCGTGATGCGAATGTGTCCACATCATTAATGCCGTTTTTACTATGTTGCCAAATTTTCCACGTTTCAACATGTACAGGTTATGTGAAATTTACTTCAAAATTGATAAAAGAAATATTCGAAATAGTACCATGTACAGTGTAGGAAAATTAAATGATATGTAATCTATTCAATGTGACAATTTGCTGACAAATACATTTTACTTGCATAATAATGCGACTGAAAGATGCCGACAAATGTGCTCTCATTGATCTCAAGTTGTACTGGAAATTAGTCGATGGCTCAAACCATAAACTAGCGGCTATACAAAAAAAGAGAAAAATGCGAATTAGCATGAACAGGAACCCCTATATCAAAATTTATATATTTTATGTAAAGTTTAATTATAAAAATAAAATGTAAAATTGTTTTACCTGCTAAGCTCAGTTCGGATTCTTTCAAGGGCGATTTAGGTTAATAAGATATTATTAATTAAAAGGTTCCCAAACATTATTTAGAGTTAATAAAAATTAAAATCCATTTCATAATTTAAATAATACTTATATTCAGAATCAATGAATGTTATATATTTTTACAGACCAGGAAATATCCTACAAAATATAATGTTTTTCAACACAAAAGAAACAAAACACATTAATACACAAGTTATATACACTTTTATAAATATTAACTATGCTACATACAAGATTTATGTATGATTATATACACATACCACAATGCAGATTAAGTTACGTTATATTTTATATTACGGAGACGATGTTTATTTAACAATTGTATTTACTTAATTCGTCTCTATTTGAAATTGATTTAGAATCTTTAATTCTTTATTATTAAAAATACATTCACATACAATAAGTTTTTATCATTTAAATAATACCTTATATTAAGAACTCTTTTTGTCTTCCTTTTTCTTCGCTGTTTATCATCGGCGTAACACATTTTCTATTTGTTACCCTGAAGTTTCTATTTATGACGTTAATGCCCTCCTGTCGTGAATATCGTATATTATCTGTTTTTTTTTCTAAAATTTACAAAAAAGAAATATGAAGGAACGATTAGTTAATTTTTTAACATATTTAATTTGTTTAAATAAATTTACATTCACTTAGATTGAATTCGTTACTGTCTAGATACTGATACTACATTTGCATTTTGCTATCAATTGTAAATATTTTGACATCTTTGACATTGTTTGTTTTCTAGACAAATTTATTTACTTTCATGTGTCCTTTATCGTCGTGCCGTATCGCATCAATCTTCTTATAGTAAGTTATTGTTTTACATCGGAAGTTTCAGGCAGTGTTTTCTGCACTATATCGACTTCATGGAAGATTTTGAGCTCGTCAACAAAGAGAAGCGCCTCGCAGTTTATTCGTTTGATAATGTCATTTCTCAAAATGAGAAACAACAGGGGCCCCAGACTAGATATCTGCGATACGCCTGTTGTATACTTGCTAAATGTTAGAAAAATTTCAGCTCATACTGAAATACTCCTTCGTTTAAACATGCATTTTATAATTTCAATCACAGGCATCCATAATTTCAAGATAAATCTTTTACTAAAACTGGTGTCATTCCTTAGATGTCTTTGAATATGCTTTTATAATGAGTTATGAAGAAATAATCAAATAAATTTAAAAGCATACAAAATCTAAATGTAAAAGTCCAAAAATGTTTATATGTATTAATTAAAGTTTTATGCTTGAAATCGAATTTATTTATAGGACCCAGTGATGAAATTAACTGCACCTACATTTATCTCTTTTTGTAACTGATTTTAATAGTACACATTCTTAACGTTTATCGTAATCTAATAAATTATCGTACATAAAATCTCAGATCTAGTACTTATGCTTGTACTTTGTAGAATTTTCTAAAGCTGGCATTTAAACTGTAGAATCTGCTCTAAAGTCATTTTTTTCCCAATAAAAGTGCATACGTTTATGCAGTCCATAAAGTTCTATTGATTATTTAATGTTACATTTTATTAAACGTCATGGAAGAGTTTCGGCATAGGTTTATTAATAATTTACACACACACACCGGCTGAATATAACTTGCAAATAGATAGATATTAGCACATGTGAATTTCGAAATGCCTCTTTTAACTTGTTAAATGGTAATAAGTATGAGTATGTGTATTTTGGGAAGTAGTATGAAGAAAAAATGTACTTTACGCTCTTAATTGAATTTGTAGAAACTGAAACACTCTTTTTCATGATAGCAGTATCAAGTAATACAAAAAAAAACATGTATTTCTTAAACCAAAATTAACAAAAGTAAAGCATAATAATAATATGTAGTTTCTATACATATGTGAATGATTTTCCTTAATCTATACTCTGTTTTCTAATTCTGCGGACCACCAAGTGGAGCCATATGTACACTATACAATATACAATGGCATTTATTTTTGACAAAGTTGTGATATAGGTTATATATAATACATTATGTTATGTGTATACGCACTGATACAAAATAAACAACTGACTATAAATGACTGTCATTTAAATTAAGTGAGTGTCATTTGGACACGAAAAGAACCAATCGAATTTCATACTTTTTGCTCTAAAATTTAAAATTGTATATACAAATACAAATGCTTCGCAAATTCGTTGCTAAGTGCATCACTTGAGAATTGCTGGACCGATTCGTATATTTTTTCTAAAACGAGGTTTGCAATAGTCCGAATAAGGCTTTTGGGGAAAGAAAAATTGGAAAAATTGCCCGGAAAATTGGCAAAACCAGGAAATACTGAAAGTGCTTTTTTTATATAGGATATTTGTAAAAACTAAAAACTACAACTTACGATTCGAATGATGAATATGCGTAATTCATTTTTTGTTTTGTTCTTAATGGTCCTGGAAAAGTTTTTAGGAAAAAAAATCGGGACAATAAGTACTAAGGAAAATCGGAAAATTCGGACAAAATACGAAAATCATATTTTTTTATGCACTATCCATCATAACTGACAATGGGAACGACATATTCGATTGATTCTTCTTTTGTTTTGTTCGTTATGTTCTCGTGTTGGAAATAACTGAATTGAATGTTTACAACTGAAAAAAATCTGGAAAAAAAACTTTATATATATATAATTGTTGAAAATATAACCAAAAGAAACAACTTTTTGGGAGTTTTTGAAATTTTGCTGTCGGAAAAGTTATGAGTTTCTTTTGAAACGTGTACATAGTAACTGTTTTGTACTCTACATATTCAGAAACAATGACGAAACTAACATATTCAACTTTGTTTTCCTCTTTGAAATAATAATATTAATATCAGTCATAATAATTATTAATTATTTTGTTATTTTAATGTTATCAAAATTATTGTTTTATGAACAGTGTACAATTTTCTTAAGAATGAAGCTATTATCATCCCAAATTTATATTTTACCCTGTGACTCACAACAATACTAACTAATCATTAATTGAATATCTTTTGCAAACTAACTTACTCAACACAGATAACAATTTAGGAATATCCGTTTTTCCAGTACTTGTATGAGTACTGTTTACAGATTGAATTTAGATGTAAAGGGTTTTCCAATAAGGACGATATGTTTTTAAAATTAAATAAAATACAAAATATTTGAGATAAAATCAAAACTTTTTCTTCTTTATTTTATAGAAAGTTCATCGCGGCTGCGGTTGCAGGATCGAATTCGATGGACCCCATTTTCGGTGACTTTTTGTAATAAGTCAGGTGTAATATTATTAATGCAGCGTTCGATGTTCGATTTTGAAGCGTCTATAGTTCGAGTTTTTTTGACAAATATCCTCGCAAAAAGAAATTCCTAGGTGTGATATCACAACTTCTTGGAGAGGCCAATTCACAGTTCCATTTCTGGAGATTACAGACTTGGCAAAGCATGTTTTGCAAATCGATTTTATCCAATTTTGGCCACAAAAAAATCTGTTAACATTGATCGATAAATTTGGCCATTAGTTTCACGAACGATTATTTTTATAAAATATGTGGATAATAACCAACCACTGTTGAAGAGAGTATTTTGCCATGATGTCTTGTCAAACAATACTAAACACAAATGACAGCTAGTGACATTTCTACCATTTTAAATATGGCTGCCATGACGTTTTAATAACATATCGTCCCTGTTGAAAAACCCTTCACCTATTTTTAATAATATAAGTGCTATTTGTGAATATAATTTTTGCACGGTAAAAAATACAGATTACTGTAGCACAGTGTCACAACACAAACGTATTTGAAATCGATTTATTCAACGCTACAATCTATATTTATAACTAACATGAACCATGTGATGATGTTCAATGTCAATAGTACATATTATTTCATATTTTCACTGGCAAAATACGTTCAGAAATACAAAGAAAAAAACCTAAATAGATTGAATAACGCATGCGCAACTCGAATATTATTTGAGAGGTCAAAAATGCATAGGACATTTATCAGAGTACTTGGGTAAATTGTGGCCGTCATACTAGATACTACTTTTCTCTGTTTATCTTACAGCTTGGCTACAGCTATCTTTTTTCGAATAGAGCTGTAGAATTCTTAACGAATATCTTTATTAAGATTACCTTAGATATCAAGTTCTTCTTTGAGAGTGCCTCTGGTATGCATTATGAAAAGATGATCATTTAAGATATTATGTACAAAGTCATACTTTAGCGTCAGAACAAAGTGAATAAGCATAGAGTCTGTGTCGGTCCTTCAGTGAATACGTATTTCGACCTTTCGCTGTCATCAGTATCGCCTTAACGAACGAATTCAATTTCTTGCTGTCCGAAGGTCGAAATAGGTATCCACTGATGGACGAGACATATTAACGTTGAGGTGATGTTTTAACATAATATCGATGAGTGGATTTAGTTTATTTAGTAAATATTTTTGATCAGTGAATTTGAAAATTTCGATTATGAATTCAGCTTTAAGTTGTGATTTGAACTCAATGTATGAGAAAGTAATGCGTAAATTCGTTTATATTTTCAGTAATTAACTTAAAAAAAAAGCAATTGCAAGTATATAATAGCTTATTAAACATAATATTATATTCTTGGATTGATGGATTGCACGATTTTCGGTATTTTTATTTTATAATTTTACACGTGCTCCCTGTAAAAATATACACAAACTATCCGTGCGAGCTTTTGTTTTAATATATTATGCTTTCTTACATTTAAATTCCTTCTCTACAAATAACTTCAAAGTTTGAACCTTACTCGCGGTTATCTACGCTCGAAATTCACCAAGTAAAAAAAATGGAAAAGAAAAACAGGTGAAAATGAAGCGCCCAACTGAAATTTACATTAAACATCGCACACCGACAGTTATAAATAATGTTTTTCCGCTAAAAATTACTTTGTTCACGCGCTAGTACCTCGCAACTAGCCGAAGTTTAAAATATCTCGCGGTTTCAGGAAGTAGTAAAGCCATACATGAGCTCAGATCTTGTACACGTGTTCTGAAAGTTTTCGTTTTAATCCTGCGGTTTCACGGTATTACCTTTGAGTTGCAATTTCGCGTTTTTCTTTAGTTCTTTTTTTTTTTTGGAATGAACTGTGCAATTTCTGGAGTGGAAAGAGGTGAATTAGGAACGCAACTGCGGAAAGGTAGGAGGCTGCTTATGTTTCTGTACGTTGTAGTAAATTTAAATTATTTCGTTCAGTTTTATTGGTTTTTTGAACTTCCGCGATAGTGTTTCTTTTTAATTCGATTGTAAAACTATTTTATGAATGTATATATCTATAAAGTTCGACCTAAATTTTACATTTAATCCTTGCTTAAATGGAAGAAGACATAAAATAAAGATCTTTCTTCGAAAACGTTTCTTTTAAGTTAATAATTATTTTCCGTATACATTAGATTAGATTTATAATTTCCTATTAATCTAATTTTACCTTAAATCAACACAAGAGACATTGGAACTTTCAAGTTTTGAGCGAATCTGAAAGCCTGATTTTGATTTAAGTACCTAACGTTGACTATGAAAACATAAAAGCAATTATTTCGATGGTTTCTCACTAATATGCATGATAAATTCTAAAATTCTCTATGAAACATATTTCATCTTACAGAATGTGTAAATTCACTAAATATAAATATGTGCAGTACAGAAAATTCAACTTTTGCACAAAAACATCATCTTATTATGTGATTCTTCAACTACCACTAAAAATAAAATCATTGCATTACAAAAAAAAATATGTAGAGAGGTTATGTAACTTATTCTTGTGTTTCTATGTTACATACTGTAATCTAGTTGTAGGGTGAACAAGAATGGCGCAACTCAAAACTCAGAAGTTCATCTATTCTTCAAATGGCCAATTCTAGTTTACATCTTAAGAAAAATTTAGCACTATAGGCCCTTAGTTAGAAATTGTTAATTACTTATTACGATACCCCTAAAATGTTATAACATACCTCCCACTGACAATACACCTGATAATTTTCTTCTGCGCCTGGTCTTAAATACAAGTAGTTCTGTGGCCGCCTAACTTAAGTGGAGATGGTCGTGAATTTGACAAAATCGGTCAAGATGATGGACTATAAGGCGCCGCCCCCTTATATATATAGACAGACCTTTGATTGATCACTTGATAGGGAGGGGTTCAAAGTAAATCGATTAGAGGTGAAGATATCAGATAGTCACTCAAACTAACTTAACATCAACAACTTTTAATCACTCCACCTCCATTGCGAGTGTGAAAATTTACAAATATAAACAATTGAAAATATGAACCGTTTAATACATTTAAATCTGTGTGGAGGAAGCGATGATAAAACGCCATTCTTTAGATTTTCAATGTTAAAAGAATAGAAATTAAGTAAATTATATACTTTAATGTAGACAAAAATAAAAACACTTGATTTTGTTTCAGTTAATTTATTAGAATTTGTCTAACAATCGTTTAGGTATAATTCTACTATTATCAAAGAGATTACTCAACTAAGTAAGTGTGTGAATAAATTTACTGAATTTGCTAAAATAATTGATTAAATAGACGAATAAAAATAAACAAAAGGTTCTTACAGATGATCGTAAGCAGCTTATGCTTACCAACACCGTAGTATTGGTTTAAATCTAAATTTATCAAACTAAATTACAGCTCGTAGGGTACACTTCTAGAGATTTAATAAGTTACTCAAAGAAAAATCTATCTAAGGGACAGCATGTATCTTACGAGACACCAAAGTGATGCTCGTATTTTAGAAATAAAAGATTCTCAAGCAAGATTACTTAACGTTAACTGGTAATAAATCTAACGTATCAAATTCTTAGGTAAAAAGGACTCAATATTGTACCAGTGATTCAATCGGTACATTTAATTCACACCATAGGTGCTACATAATAAGTACAAAATAACAATATTAAGGGTCCTATATAGTGGATCGGAAATGTAATATTGGTTGCACAGCACATAAATTTAATAAGCCAAGGATGTCCGAGTACTTATTACACGTAGGGAATATATAATAAATATATGAAATAATAACTCAATATCTAAGCGAATAAAAATTCATTTATGACACATTTGTAACCGCGGGAAAGATTTTTACTAGAATAACAATTTATTGTAATGTGGGTTGCCTAATTTTAATATATTTTATATTCATTTAAAACAAAGTAAAGAATAGTTGAACGAAAAATAAGTGCAGCAGAGCGGGGTAGCTTTTTATTCAATTTATAACGTGAACTCAAGTAAACAAATCTCCTCCGAAGGATTTTTGAGAAAACTTGTTTTTAATATTTTGACATATTAATTAATTTCCTTTAATCCGACAATTTTTTTCTAAATTTGATTCATCAGCGGGGTAGATTACTAAATTCTTCATAAGTTGACGTTGAAAGGTTTTCTCCAAATTTAAAATCAACAAAAATATCTTGCATCTAAAGTTTGCTATTTTTCCATTGTTGACAGATCCACTATATAGGACCCTTAAAGTTTAAACTTATCTTGATCACTAGGGAAAATTGCACCAGGATCACAACAACTCATTAGCCCCCCTCAGGTGTGCCATTCCATATTCAAGAAAATAACAATTATCCAACCAAGACATACGGCACACCGGAAATTTAAGTCTTCAGTAGCCAAAACGAACTAACTCAACTCCCTAGAGAGAATATAATTAATTGCCAAAGTTAAAGACCACGTGGTGGAAATGACAACGACAATTTGACGAATAATATATTTAACACATATACATACCTGACTTATTATGTGGAATCCCAAATCATCCTTGAAACAACACTAATAAGATTCGCCCTCACAAAAAGTAATTCTACAGCTTCGAGATCTCCTAGGCATCTGACGTTACGTCGATTAAAGAAGTTTGAGTAGACACAAACCACACGGCGAAATTCATGGACTTCTTTTATAAAAGTATTCTCCTGTAAAACTCCGGACTACATCCGATGATAACAGATTTAATACATTTTAAAAAAGAGAATTAAATATGAAGGCTCAAGCACAACGTTTTACACAAAAGTCAAATCAGGAATTTCTAGGTTCTAGAACAATCCAAGGTTGTCAAATCATCGAACGACACCAATGGAAGAAAAGGGAAACTAAAGCCAAAAGCGTTAGAGAAAATTTTAACGGAGCATAAATAAATAAAACTAAATTTACCAATAAAAGTACTAATAATTAATAATGAATTTTTCGCCAACTCGGAAAATGTGCAAAATAAAATAAACAAATAAATGCGAGATAACAGAAACTACGCCATGCTACTGACCAAGAAATAACTTAGGACGGCGTACCATGATTGACATGCAGATGACTAGATGACACTACTATTATTAAAAATATGAAAATAAACCTTGCATTTATTCTTAAAAATTAACTCGTAACAAGGTGAGTGCCAATATCTGAAGTGTACTTATTGATACAGTCACTCACGAAATAGAAAAAAAACATTTGATAAGTAAGGGTTATTTTGCCGGTGGCCGGTAAATCCCGGTTTACGGCCGAAGGTGAGCTAGGTTCCAAGGGCGTGGCTCACTAGAGTAGTGATGGGGGGTGCCGGTAATCCCCCACAAGATCTTGTAAATGCTTTCTACTAAACTTTATTTTATTTAAGTTACATTTTTGGTTTTAATTTAGGTGAATATGTTTCAAAAAATACCTGCATCATAATAATGTAAAAAAAAGTCAATTCAAAAAAAGAAGGTTTTTGTTATTTTGTTGTATATATACATTTTAATCTAAC
Organism: Amphimallon solstitiale; assembly: GCA_963170755.1. NCBI lineage: Eukaryota > Metazoa > Arthropoda > Insecta > Coleoptera > Scarabaeidae > Amphimallon > Amphimallon solstitiale. The sequence continues at coordinate 252,588,309 of OY720675.1, forward strand.
TTTGATTTTTTTTTTCTTTATAAATAAGATCATTTTGGCTGCGGCGATAAAACTGGGGTCACCCGGAGAAGTTGTTCTGTTAATTCTAACCCAAAACAAAACAGTGGAAAACAGAAACACGCACTGTGTAATGGAGCAAGACAACATTTTCTATACTTCCGTTCCGTTTGTGAGCCATTAATATTAAAAATTATGTTCTGCAGTGTCACCGATATTTTGTTTTCGCCAAATAATATTTTTATCTCCAAAACTTTTAATTTATGACACGTTCAAAAATCAAAGCGAAGTGCGACACCATGCAGTCTCCTTGAAGATATTTTCCCGCGACTTCTGCGAATAACAAGGAAAAAAAAAGAATCATGTTCACAACGAACACATATGTATCGGTATATACATGACCTAACAGAAATACACCAAAACGAAATTTACACGATTCATCTACTCCGAGTGTCCCACATATATCGTGTCGCTCATAATTCAGCTGGTCGATCTTGAAGATAATCATTTAACGTCACCCGGGCAGTCGTTATTGAACGGTACATTTAGTAACATCGACGTGAAAGATATAAAGAGAAAAATTATCAGACGACCGTGGATCAAGTTCGTACATCACAGTTTGAGAAGACGCAGGACGGAGAGACGACGGGATCGTTTTCTTTTTTATTTTTGGCAGTGCGAGAAAAGACGCCACCAGTGGAAATGGTGGAAGGGAAAGAGAAGGGAGTAGAAAAAGACAAGGTCCTATTAATGGCCCCGTCATTTATTTTAGCCGGTTTTCAAAGGAAATTTATTTCGTGATTTTTCACACATACTCCTCGCACATGTCATAAATGAAAGTCCATGAAGCGTGAGGTGTTGGGATGTTTCATTTTTCTTATTTACTTTTTCTATTGCTTTTTTTCTCTTAAGATGTCACAGTTGTAATCATCATGTATGGAAGGTTTAAGAAGGATAATTCTTGGTCGGTATTACAGTGAGAATGTTAACAGAAAGAATGAGAATTTAGAATCATTACGTTTTCTTTTTTAATAAAACAAAACTAAATAGAGAAATTGCTTTTTAAGTATAATTACCTATGAGGTTAACGACAGTAAAACAGACGCATTACACAGACCTGTAAAATTTGAGTCATGAAATAGTTATTCAGATAAAAGTCAAGAAAGGGATAGTTAAGTTTAGTTTAGTTTAGTTATTAATCACATATGAATATACATATTTTGTGACACGTCAATACAAAATGGCAGAATAAAAATAAGCAATAATATATACAGGGTGAGTCATCTCCACGGGTAAGGCCGATTATGTCTTTATGAGTAAAGATATTTTGAAGCGGTTTTTGTGATAGCCGCTCATTTGGAGCACATTTTAAAAAATATTTTGTATTATACAGAGTGTTCCATAACTTGGTGGCTAACCATAGTTATAGTTTTTTAAATGGACCATCCTGTATATTATTGCATTTTGGTATTCCCCGTATAATTTTTAGTCAAAAAGTAATAAAACAGTATAGGCCCAAATTCTAAAGTATTTGACTTTTCCCATTTTTCTGAAAAATTCAATGTTTATATAAAATTATATTTCTCGAAAACGACGCATTAGCTGGACAAATTTTTTTGCAGTATTGTTTACAATAAGAGATCCTAATAGAAGCATGTTCTATTTTTTAGCAGTTACTAACTAACTGCATGTGCAGGAAACTGGATTAAAATTACATGACACGTTTTTGTATAAAAGTCAATTTTTTTAAATGTAACAACCTGTATATCAGTTCATTTTTGAATCGTTTATTACATTTCATGTCAGAAACATGTAAGACGTTAATACTTTAAATGTGACTATTAGTGAGCTATTGTCGCTTTTTGATATAATTTTGTCAGTTTTATGGTTTTAATTAATATAGTATAATACTGACAAAATTATATCAAAAAGCGACAATAGGTATAATACTTAAATTAGCTATTAATCACAAAATTTAAAATTTACAAAGGTTCAAATTGCATTACAAAATTAGAACCCCACTCTTATCATTAAAAAAAAAAACGGAAAATTTACAAGAGCTTAGACATGACTTAAAACCCCCGATGTTAGTAATTATCGGGGCCAAAATTAACATTTATTGATCAAAATTCTTGAAATAAATTTACGAAATTAATCTTCGTAAGTTGACTAAGCATTATTTAAATGTACATTCCAAATTTAGTTTTCAAAGGAACAAAAAAAAACATAAAACAAAGACATAACTGTGAGACAATACAGTTTCCACGGTGATGGAAATTCTGGGGGCGGAACTGCCGCAAAACGACCACGGGGACGGTAGAAATGGTCGGTTAAACTCCCAGCCACAGAATAAACAAAGAAATAGTTCTTTTATCCAGATTTCCACAAAAGTTCATATCCAACTCAAAATGGCGGCAGTAGAAATGCAGATGTTAACGATTCCTTCGGTAATTGTGCGCATATATCAAAATGCGTTACTAAAAGTCTTGATTAGCGTTAAAAGAGAGAAGTCTTACCAGAGGAAGCGATGCGTGCCCACAACAATTAATCCTGGTACATCGGCAATACAAATCGACAGAAATTACTTCATTGCTAATTATCCACACCTACTAGTGTACAATACTACTCCAAAACAGCAATTTATTAAATTCCAAATTTTGCAAGGAATCGTGAAACAGCAGTCAATCTCTGCTTCTTATTCCGGCACACGATAAAATGAAAGTGCCTCTTCCCGCTCGATCAAAAATGAAGAAGATCGACCTGCGCTTACGCATGACTACACCGAAAAATGCTACTCGGTCGGTAAAACAACGCAGACTTAATTCCACAAACAACACAAATTGTTAGACGATAAATAATTGCGGGATGAAGGGACACATGCGAAAATAATTATTAGAAATAATTAAGGATAATTAACCACAACAAGAAGACACATAAATTAACTGAACAATTAAATTCCATTGAGCGATAAAATAGTTATCTACTAAGCGGAACCACACTATTCGCCGACAGATGTCCGTGCGAGTAGAACTTAACATTAAAAATAAATATGTTAAATTAAACCATAATATTCTAAGGGGGAAAATAAAGGAAAACAACTCAAATTACACTACGTGGAAAATAAAAATAATTCGCGTGAAAATCTACAGCGTCGCTCGAAATTAAATGAACGAAAAATTCCAAATATTGGTAAATTCAGATCGACATAATAAATACATGTAGAGTACAAAAAAAAGATGTAACAATGCTAGCTTACGGTAGGGCACTGTACGTGTAAACAAGGCTGTATAGTTAAAATTCATAACCTAGCCAGCCATAAGGTGCTAGAAAATTAAATTATTGCTAATTAAAGAATCTAATCAAGTGTTTTCGCAGATGGAGTTTTAAGGTGGTAGTGCCATACTGCCTCCCTTTTAATTGAGTAAGCAGGGGTGAAGCAGTAGTTTTTTTTTTTGGTATTTTAATTAAAATATAAAATAATAAAAACTAAATAAATTTGTATGTGATACTAACGTAATATTAAAAAAATTCCATTTGGTACTTTTTGGAATTATTTTTTTTTTGTTATATTTAAATCAGCAGAAATCGAAAAGAATTATGAATGTATATCATTAATAAAAAAAATGTATATCTTTTTATAACACGTTATATCCAAATTTCTGGAGAACCTAATTAACAAAATATTATTATTATTATTATTATTGTATGAACAATCGGAAAATAAAAATAAAAATAAAAATTGTTACAACTCACATTAAAATGTAATAAAGATAGAAAACAACGAAATGGGAACATGAAAAGTAAATTTAGCCGACAGAGAGAAATTAAAACTTGAAAGAGTCATTTAGCAGTCAATCGTTTCTGGACTTTGAAAAAATAAATAAATCTATTCAAACGAAACACGTAAATTCACATTTCGCGAATGACTTCCCTCTTTCTTTTACTACCTTCGGACGAAAAAAAAGAGGATAAATAAATAAAACCGAAATTGTATCTGTGCCAATAATTATACAAGGTGTATCGTTTTTCGTAACATGACATAAATACCTAGAAACAAACGGATTTCTTATAATATTGAATAATTGAAGAAACAATATTAGTGCTCTTTAAACATGATCCGAGAATAACATGTTTATCACTGCTCCACTTGAATCGCATATTGATGTAGTGTACCTATTCGAGTAAAAAAATTTTGATTTTCGTACTAAAGGTACGCCGTTGTGTTTTTTTCTATAAAATACCGCTAACAAGAGAACAAATTTAAGGAATGTTTGGATGAAATAATACAAGACGAAGCCTTCATTCAACGTCTATCACAACGGCTCGCTAAAAACATATACGAAAATAGCAGTAAGAAATACAAACATATATGCAAAAATTCGATGCATTGGCGAGAGAAAATAAAACTTTATGGAATAAAATTAGTCGATTGGTACAATACACAGATGAAATTTATAAGAACATTTGGAATTAGTGAACAGCGGGATGAGAAATTAAAAATCGATCTTAAAAATGACCATATTGATCGTTTTAACAGATCGGGGGGAAACAATTCTGCTAGTAATAAGCCACGTTTAATCCTCTTAAATTAATAAATTGTAGTTACACGGAGAAGATTTTGAAAGCGAGCAAAGAAGTAAGAGGAACAGAAATTTATATCGCAAAGGAATTGACTAACGATAGATATGAAACATACAGGGCTCCACATTATAGATTTGGAAGCCGGAACGTTTGAGCAATCAACGACAATATAAAATGTGCAAATACGGTCAGGTCTACATAAAATAAGCTCCATAAGCTACCAGAATTGAAGATTACGTTTGGGGGATAATAATTGTTAGGTTTGGGGGTATAATTGGAATACTAAATTACCGATTCTTGAAATTAATTACCGCAGTGTTGTTTGTTTATTTGAAATAGAACATTAAATTATTTATGTTTGTTCAGCTGTTAGCTTTATTTAAGCACCTTTGTGCTTTGCAAGGTGATGTATTAGATTTAGTTAGGGCAGGACCACTTCATGGAACTAAAGAATATAATAATATAGGCATTCGAGGAACCGCAAATGGTTTATTCAAATCACACGTAACAGGGCGAACGCAGAGGGTCAATGTATCAAGTAGGTACGCTGGAGGTTTGCCGCAGGGTACGGTTTTGGGTCCGCTCCTTTGTAATATATACATAAATGATGTATTTTCAGTATGTCACGCGGGAAAGTTATTTTGTTTTGCAGATGATACTGTGGTAATTATAAGTGACAACTCTTAGATCTCAGTGATGCAGAAAGCTGGAAAGGCAATTCAGAAGTTAAAAACTTGGCTAGATGATAGCTTGCTGTCGCTGAATATTGACAAGACGAATCTCATGACCTTCGGATTGACACAAAGTTCCCTTCTCGAGTTCCTGTGTTTGAGGATACACAATCATGACTCTGCAATGAATGTAGACACATGTGATTGTACTCAGAAAATAGAGGGAAAACCATTTCTGAAATATTTGGGGATTTTCACTGACGAAATTTTAACTTGGAAATTTCAAATAGAGTATACTACAACTAAAATTCGTAAATTGTTTTATAAATTTTATCAACTTCGTGATATTTTACCTTTAAGGATATTGAAAATGGTTTATTTCTCGTTGGTGGAATCTACAATTACTTATGGAATAGTAATATGGGGGAATGTTGGCAGGACCATTGTGTCGGCACTTTGTGTTTCGCAAAAGTACATAATAAAAATAATATATTTCAAAATAAATAATTTCACCCCGACTAAATTTGTCAATAAAACTTTAGTAGGTACACAGTCCAGTCGTTAATGGATAATTAAACGGGATTTTACTGCCTTCAAATTACAAACCATTTTTAAACACGTTGCACACAAAAGCATTTTCTAGGTTTTTGAAATCCTCAAGCACATAAAAATACAAGCTGACTTACTTCCTCGAACATTGTTTACTTATTTGTAGTAAATTAACGATGGTAATAAGTGCACGTCATAAATGACGTCTATACTATGTTCCCAAATTTCAAACATTTCAACATACACAAGTTATGTGAAATATATTTCTCAATATTGACAAAACAAATACCCGAAATATTAGCATGGATTATCAAATGTAGGAAAATTGAGTGATATGTAATCTATTAAATATGATCATTTGCTGACAAATATTTTTAACCATACATAAAAGCTTTGTACAAGTTACATGTCGTGGGACGACGCCGTCCTTGCGAAACCGACACAATGCACGAAGATAAGAACGCTTCTTTAGAATTAAGATAGTAATAAGAAAAACATGTAGTTAGCACTTTTAACCATTGTAATAATATTCATGAGAAGATGTATGAGTTAGTTAGATACAAGCTCAACAATGTTTTTATTTACGATTTAACATTTCTTACGAGAAACATTGTAATTATATCCTTTTTTCTTTATGAAATGTATACGTATTTACTATATTTTACTTTTACTGCTGACAATACATTTATGAATTAACATTATTCATGTTCACATTTATTTCTTTATTCAAGATTGTGTAATCTTCTCGAGCACATCTGATTTCACCTTGCTCGTATAATTTAATACCTGATTCACCCTTTTTATTGTCCCATCCTTTAACATTAATCTTTCTCTATTATTTGCTCTAAACATCTTTTTATTTTTAAATAACAGTCCATTTCTTAAAATATTTAAAGCCATTTTTACATTTTGTGTGTAATTAGGTTCTGTAGCTTTATACTCACACCATACTTCTTGTTTGTCTTTTCTACAAAATAAAATCCATTGATTTATTTAGTATTTGCATTATCTCTCTTATCTTTATATCTAATATTTAAGTTTTACTTAATTAAAGTGTATTAATAACTATATGTTTATTCTACTTACTATAGCTTCTGATAAAGAAATTTATCCTTAATTGCAACCTATTTTACTTATGTGCATATATTCTAACTTACTGTCTAGCTTTGAATAAATATTTAAAATCAATTATTGCTCTTATTTAATAACTAGATTAATACTTTTAAGACTATTATTTTCAAAAATTTAAGGGTCATAGCAATATGTAGTCCGTTTGACGATGCAGTATAATTATAAGAGTCAGTACCTAATCATTGCAGGAATAGGTTTTCTCCACACACTTCATCTCATATATCTTCCATCACATCTTGTGTTTCTTGGGCGGTACACATTCACGTGACCATCGCGGCTTGACAGGAATATTTCGAAAATACTACACTATCCTAGAAATTCTGTTCGCGAAGTTATATAATTTAATGAAAATAAGAATCAGGATTGTTTATTTTTTACAGATAATAACTGTTTTTTGGTGCTTGTGTAATTTTTTAACTAGGATGTGCTTATTGTACGCCAAGATCCTGGAAAATTTGTGTGAATTACAGCATCTCTTGCTGTTTTAAATAGATTTTCTCTTAAATAATCTAATAAAAATTCATCTTGTTGCTGATTTAAAATTCTAATTCTAATTTTGATAATAGTAATACATATCACATTCAGAAAATTTTAACATTTTTATTTTGACACCAGAACAGAAAGGTCAATTTTATACAGCCAAGACTAGGTGTACGGGATTTTATTGCAACCCTGTGTATCTCCTTTGATAACCAATAAATTCCTGTCTCCTTTAATCTTTTCCTATATTTATAATTAGTTTATTTCTTCATTGCACAAAGTTTAATAACCGCAAGAGGTAAATTATGCAAATTATTCGTATTTGTAAAGCATATTGGAAGTAAAAAATCTTAACATTCCATAAACAGCTCCAAAGAAAGAACACCCTACTATAAAGAACATGCCTTAGTTATCAACGACGTCAGCGAAAATCTCCAGTAATCATCATTGACCTCTCTTTTATTTTCTTCATGGTGATCTATAAATATCCGTTTTGAGAAAGCCGTGCTACTCTCAACACAAAATCCATTCGCAATTTTTCATTTCGCCGCCGCAACACTTCTTCCTCATTAAAATAATTCTCGGCTAACGTCCTCGATTTTTCCCTTTGAGAGATCCACATCTCGAGTGCACACAGAGAGAAGAGAGGCACTTCCTCGGCGGATTCCATTCATATTCTAGCATTGACATTAGCTTCTTCATATAGAATTGGAACTCCTCCGCATCTTGACGCGTTATCGTAATCGACGTCTTAAATTTAGGTTACTGCGGTCTGGAAATAGGCGGCCGACTCGAAAAATCGACTCTGCGCGTCTCTTTTATTTATATTTATAAGCGACGATTACCGCAAGAGTAACGCTAAATATACATCCGTGCCGCGTCGCTTTCGGACAAGAGGTGTCGTCAACCAGAAAATAATGCCACCGCCGCTGCCGTTTCGTACGGACTTGTTTCGCAAAAAACAAAGGAATCAGCACAGTGTGTCCGATGGTTTAAAAAGAGTCGCACGGGAGATATTCTTAGATACTGTAGAGATTCTTTTCATAGATGAATGCTGAAAGATGTTTTTCTCTCGCTATTGTTGGCCGCGAGTCTGCATATCTTGGCGTTTACGAATGACCATATAGTAATTGTGTAATATGTGTAAGTAGGTATGTGCTGAGAATCAGAATAATTTATTTTCTAACTGATTTAAATATATAATATATTATTCGGGGTGGGGCAGGGAAACATCCCTACTTTCAGATGGTCCTTGTAACGAAGGTTGAGTTCGTAGACGGGTGGGAATAGGCTTAAGTGATGCTGTATTTCGGGTAGTTCAATCTGTCACCTGTCTGTTGCCAAAATGGTGTGGTTTATTGAGCAACGCGCGTGTTAAGGAAACTTCCTATTTTGATAGTACCATAAATAAAACTCAATTTCAATTCAAATACACATTTATTTATTTTCGGTGTGCGCTGATATTTACATGTGAATCGCTCGAGAATCTATGTGGCCCTATATATACGCACATGCCAGACACTGCCGTCCGTACGTATACATAGGAGGCATTGCATCGTCTTCGATGTGCAGTCGTGTAACCCTGCCGGCAGACAATAAACTCGGCCGCTGTGACTGTATACGCCCGAAGCCAGCTCCGCATCAGTATGCTCACAATATTGTATGTAAAGAATACAAGTGACAATATATTTTAAAAGTTAAAAAATAAAACATACATTACAAAAATATAATAACACATAAAAATAAAGAAAAACAATCATAGATAAAGCAAGAAAGAATAATATAAAATAAAATAAAAGATGTTAAGTTTTTAATATAAGCATCGCCTTCAACAGAACGTGGCACTCGCGGGACTTAGTCATCGTACACTGGTAACACGCACAATTTTACACTTGGTCTTTGCACCGTACCATTTGAAGTCTGTACTGTTGCCGCAAGTGTAATACCATCTCGTCCTGGATGGGTCTCCAAAACTCGGCCTAGGATCCACTGGCAAGGAGGAGTGTTGGCTTCTCGGATGATTACCAAGCGCCCAGGACGTAGTAACCGAGCAGCTACTACGTCCTGGGCGCTTGGTAATCATCCGAGAAGCCAACACTCCTCCTTGCCAGTGGATCCTTGGCCGAGTTTTGGAGACCCATCCAGGACGAGATGGTATTACACTTGCGGCAACAGTACAGACTTCAAATGGTACGGTGCAAAGACCAAGTGTAAAATTGTGCGTGTTACCAGTGTACGATGACTAAGTCCCGCGAGTGCTACGTTCTGTTTACATTCCACTTGTTTCTTCTTGGTAGTTGGTTTAGGTATTCTCTGTGCCATCGCTTCCAGAAATGTTCACGTATTGGTTGAACATATTGCCATCTTGATAAGGAATTTAATTTTATATTCATCAAGCTAGGCTCCGGAATGGTAGCAAATATGGTACCAGTAAGAAAGTGGGAAGCTGTGAGAAAGGTTAAATGATTGGGATCATTTGAAATGGCTGTTATAGGACGAGAATTGAGTGTGGCTTCAATTTGAACTAACAAAGTTGTAACGAAGTCCCTTCATTAATAGAATAAAATGTCATTTATTTTTAATTACATATTTAAATTTGACTTGCGAATTTCAAATTAAATAAGTTTGATATTTTATTCAGCCAGCTGTAAATTATTGTGTTACATAATGTATACAGGGTGTAGATAAAGTCTGGAACAAAATTAATATTTCTGTTATCTTCGGTTTGATGGAAAAACCCTGAAACAGGTCGATTTTGCTTTTATCCCGTGCACTTTATAACATCGTGAATTTAATTCTGTCGTCATCTGGTTGCGCGCGGGCGTGACGTCATTAGTTTTTTCAAATGGTAACCCGCCACATTTATTACCCCTTGTCGTTAGGTATTCCATTGTGCATGCAACGGTATAAAAAGTTTGGTACCTTACATAACAATTTTTGGGAGAAAAATGCTTTCGAATTTCAAAAAATTAAAATTTTATTTCTAATGAAAAACTAATCAAAAATTATTTTAAAAAATCAGATAAATTATAATCCGAGGTTTATCTTGGATTGTCGTCAAACAAGACACCAAAAAAAGTGTTCAAATTGTCCGCCATTGGCCATTTGACACTGGCCGAGACGGACGTACAAGCTTTCTACGACACGTCATATTGACAGTTCATTACTTGGTGTTTGAACTTATCCATTCACAATACTTGGTCCATTGGTAGTGTTGAACGTGCATTGCGAAAATGGCGAATTTGAGCGAAAAAGAGCGGATTCAAATTCTCATTATTGTTGGTTGTGGTGATAAAATACGTAGCCATGAAGAAGCCTGTCAGTTTTTTAATGCAGAAAATCCAAACCGCGCACCGATTTCGCGGTCAACGGTGAGCAAAATTGTCGCAAAATTTGCTGAAACTGGTAGTGTAAAAGACAGGGCTCGTCAAGGTCGACCAAGAATTGAGGAAGATAGAAGGGTCAATATTCTCTTGGAACTTCAGGACAACCCCCACACTTCAACAAGGAACATTGCCAGGGATCATGCAGTCGATTCTACCACAGTAGCCAAATTGCTGAAGAAGGAAAAACTTCATCCGTACAAAATCAATCGGGTTCAGGAACTGAATGAAGATGACTTCGACCGCCGACTCGAGTTCTGTGAACAAATCATGCTACGGTGCGATGAGAATCCCGGATTTGTCGACAATGTGGTTTTTAGTGACGAAGCAACTTTTACCTTGAACGGTGAAGTGAATCGCCACAATTGTAGGGACTAGTCGGGCGAAAATCCTCGATGGGTTCGAGAGGAGCACACCCAACACCGGCAAAAAGTTAATGTATGGGCGGGAATAGTGGGAGACCGCATTGTGGGGCCTTTATTTCTGGACAGAAATTTAAACGCTGAAACATACTTACATTTCCTAAGATTTACGCTAGTGCCAACATTGGTAGAATTATTTCCGGATGAAAATACCCCCGACAAGCCTCACCCCAGAATCTGGTTTCAACAAGATGGAGCACCTCCACATTTTGGCTGGCGTGTTCGGAGTTACCTCGACGAAATTTTCCCCGGGAGATGGATCGGACGAAGGGGAACAATTGAATGGCCTGTCCGTTCGCCAGATCTCACACCACATGATTTTTTTCTATGGGGTCATGTGAAATCAAAGGTGTACACCAATAAGCCAAATAACTTGGATGATCTGAAACATCGTATCCGCGAGGAAATGCGAAATATTGGTGCAGATACAATACGACGTGTCGTAGAAAGCGTGTACGTCCGTCTCAGCCAGTGTCAAATGGCCAATGGCGGACAATTTGAACACTTCCGTTGACATTTTTTTGGTGTCTTGTTTGACGACAATCCAAGATAAACCTCGGATTATAATTTATCTGATTTTTTAAAATAATTTTTGATTAGTTTTTCATTAGAAATAAAATTTTAATTTTTTGAATTTCGAAAGCATTTTCCTCCCAAAAATTGTTATGTAAGGTACCAAACTTTTTATACCGTTGCATGCACAATGGAATACCTAACGACAAGGGGTAATAAATGTGGCGGGTTACCATTTGAAAAAACTAATGACGTCACGCCCGCGCGCAACCGGATGACGACAGAATTAAATTCATGATGTTATAAAGTGCACGGCATAAAAACAAAATCGACCTGTTTCAGGGGTTTTCCATCAAACCGAAGATAACAGAAATATTAATTTTGTTCCAGACTTTATCTACACCCTGTATATATATATCTTAATATGCTATTTCATCTACCAAGTGTTATTAAATTATCCGCTGTACGCGATCGAAAAATATTCGGACATTACAATTATTTTTCGCGCGTTTCGACGTCACGTCTACGTATGAGATTCCCACTCTTGCGTACTTGTTTTTACCATAAACCGACCGTATAAAAGAGCAAGTAACGACCAAGAATAGAGAGAATTCCGCCCGCCTTTAAGCTGTTCAGACGACCAGACCCATTTTGTCGTGATCGTTCTGACGTCCTGATATCCTAATTAATCTAGACCTACTTTGTCGTAGATTAATTAGGGCCTGACCGTCCGTTCCGACTCTACATAGACCTATTGTCGTATGTGGAAGAGGGAGTACCCATAAAAAGTCTTAGTTGATACAGACCATAATTGTCGTGCATTGATTAAGATAATCCGTATTACCCGTAAAAAGTCTTATTTGATACAGACTATAATTGTCGTGCATTGATTAAGATAATCCGTATTACCCGTAAAAAGTCTTATTTGATACAGACCATAATTGTCGTGCATTGATTAAGATTTTCTGCGTGAACAAATGTCCGATATCATTCTTAATAATTCATTTTATTTCACAGATCCGCGTACCGACATAAAAGATATTCACTGCCGCATAAAATACTTAAACGCCGAACAAATGAATCTCGTGTCGTCGTAAGAAATAAATTCATATATCTCTATTTAGAATAACCGTGAACCCTTCGTTAAACATTTTACAATTTCTATTATAAGACGGGATATGTGTTGAGAAATAATTTCAAAACTATTTTAGATGAAATAGAATATTATTCTTGTAATGAAACCTACCGTAATGTTTATTAAAATATAGGGTTAGAATCTCCGGTCGACAGTATAATGTCAAATGGTACCGACGAATTATTTGTTATTGTATATTTATTTCACCGAATGCCAGTTTTCCTTAATTGTTTTCGCTCATATGACAAAGACGTATTTGTACATAAAACATTTGTGAACTTGTATGTAAATTGTATATAATTTGTATCTATATATATGTATCTGTATTTGTTTTGCTGTCAATAAACACAATTAATTTTAAATAATCCGTTGTTGACATATCAATGTGTTATCTTTCATTTACCGACCGTTAAAGACCTGTATTAACATTGTTGTAACCGTAATAAGATAAAGATGAGACAAACAACTTACCTGTGACCAAATCCCGACAAAAGCTAGCCGAATCGAGTAAATAGATTCACATATAAAATTCATTTTCATTTTGCACAGGTCGTCATTATAATCACATTTGACACATTCCGATCGCTCGTACAGTTATTCCGCTTACCGACTTCTTTAGAAGATTTGTTACGAAGCGAGGTGTGAGTATAGGCAACCCAAGGTGCGACCGCCTATGGATGGAAAACTGTTAACAGTCAATTTTTGAATCTATAAATATTTTTCTTAACGCATGGTGGTTCCGATTAATAAAAGCCGCAAATAATTTATCAATAATTATTTATAAATAAACCACCACGTTTACATTTCTTCGTAACTCAAGGAACTTTTACCAATTATGCGAATGAGATGCATTTTTACAGATTTCACTGCTGCCTCCCATAAACCTCCAAAATATGGCGACCTTGGTGGAATAGAATGCCATTTTATTTGTTTATGGGCGAAGTAGGACTGCAGCGTCTCCTGGTTATACTAAGAATTCAGTTCTTTGATCGTTTTCTTTAATTCGGAATTTGATCCCACAAATTGTGTTCCGTTATCGGAATATATATTGGGCACGTTTCCTCTTCTTGAAATGAATCGCCTTAACGCTGCCATAAATGCGTCGGTTGTTCAATTACGCACAAGTTCTAGATGTATTGCTTTGGTTGCGAAACATACGAAAACAGCACCGTAGGTCTTCGTTACATTATATTTTCTGCGGCTTCCTTCACGGATATAAAGTGGACCGCGTTCGTTTGCTGTACGCCAGCGTATAACTGCTTAATTTGCTCATTTTGAATTATTAATGTTGAGAATGGATGTTTCGCTGGTAATAATATTCGATGCTTTTGAGAGTAGGGAATGTTTGCTCGTTTTAAACGCCCACCGACTCTCAAAATATTCTCCTTGCCAGTGGATCCTAGGCCGAGTTTTGGAGACCCATCTAGGACGAGATGGTATTACACGTGCGGCAACAGTACAGACGGGCTACACGACTATACACCGAAGACCTCCTATGTATACGTACGGACGGCAGTGTCTGGCATGTGCGTATATATAAGGGCCACATAGCTTCTCGAGCGTTTCAGATGTATATATGCTGTATATCTTATGTTCGATGCAGAGCGGCCCCGAAATATCGGCGCACATCGAAATTAAATAAATGTGTATTTGAACTGAAATTGAGTTTTATTTATGGTACTTTCAAAATAGGAAGTTTCCCTTAACAGCACGTTTCCGGTTAAAACCTACCTTTCTCAAAAAAAAGTTCTATCTAGCCGTACTGTACGTCGAATTCTTCACATTTACCATCATTTTCATCCTTCTTACATGATGGTCGTTACTCAAGAACTATCACAACAGGATTGTAATAATCAAATACAGGCATGCGAAGATTTGATTGCTAATCTGCCTGACGACGCAGTAATTTTTTTCAGTGACGAGGCGCATTTCCAACTTTCCGATTGCGTTTATAAGCAGAATATGCGTTATTGGAGTGATGCCAACCCTAGACAGATTGAAGAAAGGCCTTTACATAGTGATAGGGTAAAACAGTTTGGTGTGCAGTCAGCAGTGAAGCCTTCGTCGTACCCTACTTTTTTGAGTGGTTACCATCACTTCTGAACAGTATGTGGGCATAATCCAAGATTTTTTTGCACCACATCTCGAACAGTTGAATATGGGACATGTCTGGTTCCAACAGGTTGGCGCCACGGCCCACACAGCCTATAATTCAGTGGTTGTTCTGAGGGAAGATTTCTCCGGCCCTTTGATCTGTAGGTTGGGTGACATTACATGGCGTGCGCGCTCGCCGGATTTAACATGCTGCGACCATTTCCTCTGGGGCTACCTCAAAGCTGAGGTGTACAAACACCGTCCTAACAGCATACTAGCCTTAAAAGAAGCAATATAAGCAAGCAAATAGGTCGCATACCGGGACAGATGCTTTAGAGGGTGATGCGAAACTTCAATATCAGGCTACAACAATGTATTGATAATGAAGGTCATCATTTGCAAGATATTTTGTTTAAAACTTAATAAACCTCCAAAATTGCTTTTTTATACAGTCATTTTCTTCTGCTATTCCGCTTTTGTCAATTGTGTTTCACTATTTGTCAAATGACTTTCTATGTTTTTAAACGTCAGCTAAATTTGTCAAATGGAATTCCCTTTTTGTCAAATTACTTTCCCTTTATATCAGTTTTCTTGCTTATAGGTATGTATATCTACTACAATTTATAAAAAAAAGTATAGCAATCTACACATTAAAGTGAGAAATTTCTTTTATATATAGATACAAACACAGTGTAACATCTATGTAATATAAACATAATTTAATTCAAAATTTCTTTTGGTTTGGCCGGGTACGGTTAGAAAAATTTATGCAACATATAGGAAAACTAATAATACTGCAAAATTAAGTGCAGAATATCGGTAGCAGAAATTATTAAATGCTCAAAAAGAATAGATTTGTGACTGGATTGGCCTAGGTTGTTCTTTAATCCTACGCCAGTTGCAATAAAGGTGCTTAACCAATGGCCACTTCTTCAACAACTAGCACTATCTTCCTTATTCTGTTACAAAAGTATCATTTTTTCCTGAAAGAAGAAATACTGGACATTATTCAAGCTCGCTTTGATTATGCAGTGCAGTATAACAGAATGATCTTGGAAAGAAAAAAAATGCTTTTCATTAACGAATACGGAATACAAATATATTTTTGCGTTTCCTACGGAAGATTTGTGAAAAATACCAGAGCACCAAAAATAAAAGCACAATTAAGAGGGCGCAATTATTCTGTTGCCGCTGTAATGAACGTAAATTCATTGTATTTGTTTCAAATTCAAGATGTGCTCTTTAATGTACTGCACTTTCCTGAATTTCTCACAAAGTTATTAAACATTTACATAATGACAGTGTGGAAGGAGCTCATATTGTTGTGGACAATGTAAGATTCCATAGAAGTGAGGAGGTTTTGGCCCTCATTAGAGAGGTCATGGTCATTTTCCAGTGTTTCTTCCTGCTTATAGCGCATTTCTAAATCCACTAGAAGAGTTACTCAGCCAGTGGAAGCAAAAATTATGGATGTTTTCCTGCCCCACCCTGTATAATACTCAATATTTCACGTTACAACCACCATCATAATCTTCTACACGCCCTCCAGAGGGGTGGAATATACCCCTAAATCACTAAAAACTTTATTGTGGCTATACGTACTATTCGTTTACCGATTTCTAAGCACAGCTGCAATAGAAAAACATTTATACCTCACATCACAACCAGCAATATAATCCTTTACACGACGTCCAATGGGGTTAAAATCTATCTCTAAAACCTATGGGTTTCAGGAATAATTGAATTTCGAAAAGTTTTAAAGTACTATTCCGATAGTTACATTCGCTCAGTTTGTTTTATAACTAAACGTTAATCGAAAAGATCTTTCCACGGATTGCAAACAAATCCGTACGAACAATATCAGATCGTGAAACAACAATATTTACATTGGCGTTACGGTCAAACGAGCTGTGTGCGCTCTCTTTGAAAAGGAGGTGCCATGGAAACGATACGGAGGATTTTAGATTATTAAACTATAATTAATTTTTCGAAAACCACACGCTTCGATTCAATGACCGGTATGACAAGGTATGTACGTACACGTTACATGTGCAACATATTACGTGTCCATTTTCTGTACGGCAAAAGAGTATCGACGATATATGATATTCGGAAAATGTTGAATTATTACATTTGTGATTCATTTCGCGTATTTAATACACACGGAAAATTAATTTTGGAAAGTTTCCCGTGTCGATATTATCTTGCTATTTGCGTCAATGATATTCCACATAAACTATTATAGTGTATATTACATGCGTACTTATCTACCTACATTTAAAAAAAAATGCAAAAGAGCATGGGAAAATTATTATTTGAATTGATATAACTTGGTGCTGTTTCAAAATGAATTGTTTAAATAAAATCAATCGTTATAAAATAAAGAACACTGTGCGTTTTTATTATATATAAATGATTTAATAATAATTCGACTAGACTAATTATGTTAAACGTCATAACAGTACTTTTAGCAGAACAAAAAATGCAACCCTTATATGATGAATGTATTGTATATTTGGCTGTGATAAAGTCGGTTTTCTTAAGGTCCTTTCTACCCTTTCAGATATAACTTCGGAAGGTGCTAGCGATAAGTTATCATTACCGGACGAAAACAGCGTCAAAGACATCAACGGCACAGAAAACATCAACAACCACCACTCGAATAATGGCGGCAATACCAATAACCCAAGAAGTAATCGTTCGTACCATCTAGATCTTCTGTCCTTGCCGTCGGGCAATCAGTCGGGAACAAACAACCACAGCAACTTCAATAGCCACAGTTCTTCGAGAAAATCACCAATGGTATGTTAAAGCTATTTTTTTCATGTGAATTCTTAATTATATGTCAATTTTTATACAATTTATGTCATATACACGTTTGGCCTACGATTATTATCTTGCATGCGGCTTCCCGTACATAACACGAAAGGAGTTGCCAAACCGTACCTACCTAGCAGATATACATACGAGAGCCGACAAGTAGACCTTCAGCGAAATCAAATTAAATTCAATTATAAAAATAATAAATCTGAAGGAATTCTTATAATATTAACTTAAGATACTTTTTCAAGAATATTACGAATTAGAATAATACCTAAAAATGAAGATAACAACCCCTGCAACATGACGTCTAGCATCGAACAGTACTTTCCCACGTGTGTATAAATATTGGCAACAACCTTCGTTTGAATATATGGACTTTTAGCGCGCATGCAAGGTAAAAACAGACCGAACCTGTATGTAATAGAACTAGATGTAAACCAAAAAAGTTAACCTAAGGCGTGTCTGTTTATGTTAACATATCTTTTTATTGTTCCCAGCCAAATAAAAAGTATATTACAAATTCTAATGAAAATCTTACAGAAATGTAGATACAAGATTAGAAGATTAAACAAAATGTTATAGTCTGTGTCCATTCTTTCCTGTTGCTGGTGTTGTCAGCTATAACCGCTGCTCACAAACATTTTTACTTTTCCTCTCGTTCCTTGTATTTAAGTGTTTTCCAAGCTATTGTCTTCGGTGTTGCATCCTCTGCAACTTTTTCAATGTGAACTAGTCACTGCAGTCGCCTTGCTTTTATATACTTATCTAGATGAATATGTCAATCTCTTCGAGCTTGAATCCGCCTGTTTTGTATGCGATTACAGCTTTATTACAATATCCTGTAAAACGGGACCATTGCCATGATGCTTTTTATAATGTCCGATTTTCTAAATTTTTGACGCGCCATGTATATACGTCTAATTTAAACTGTATGTAACTCTTTGACAGAAGTTATTGGATGTAAATTTAGAATCTTTATTCACCTAAGAAAAACGAAAATATCTCTTCCGTTTTATCGCTTGACTTGTGTTCTCAGGTGATCAGTCAAATAAATGCACTGTTAATCCCTAAACTGACCCCCAAGTTTGTAGCCTTTCTCGCGTTTAGACTTGACAATCGGTCAGTGAATGTGACTATTTAGTATATTGTCTCTGGATATTATTTGTATTCCACAGCGGAGCTGTCGATCATTACATCTTTGGTGTTTTCAGTATTTAGTCCTGTCAGTTCACAGCATTTCTGAGACGACATAAAAGACCCATCTATTTG
Organism: Amphimallon solstitiale; assembly: GCA_963170755.1. Classification (NCBI taxonomy): domain Eukaryota; kingdom Metazoa; phylum Arthropoda; class Insecta; order Coleoptera; family Scarabaeidae; genus Amphimallon; species Amphimallon solstitiale. The sequence goes on from OY720675.1 coordinate 252,607,357, forward strand.
GATATTTATAGTATTTAACGAAAGAAACCTGCAAACGTTTAAGACAGTAATTTCTAAATGTTACATAATCATATGTAGTTACTGTGGCTTCAATTCTTTCCACCTTTATTTACGACATGGTTCGTCTCGTCGGTCTTTCTTCTAAATGTGATTCTTTCAAACTTATCGCCTGTATAAATTCGACGTTTGCTTAAGGAAGGAGTATAGGGCCCACCACGATTGACATTATTCTGTCTAGTTCTGACTTTTTCCAGCAAGTGTCATCGCGAACTGAATTGACTGATGGTTTTGACAGTTCATAACCTGTAACTGAATTTTTGTGTGACTGCCAACGTTAATAGGACGTCAGGTGGATCCTTCAAATTTGACGTTTTCCTTAACTTTTAACTCACTCTAACGTGGACTGAGGTGTTATCGTCGTCAGCTCTGCTCGCCAACCTCCATATTGAATACCATAATTTCACGCAGGCTATAGAGAAATTTGACAGTCTACACGTCATCCTTACGCGGGGGGGGGGGGGGGTTGAATCTATGCAGCGTAATTTACTACACGTGGGCAGGTTTTTAAACATTTTTTTAAGGCTTGACCCCTGTTTCGAAGGGATGAAAAATAGCCATAGGCACGTGCGAAGGTGTCCCTACGATAATGCGCCTTCGTTTGGACTTTGGTTTCTGTATCTTCCGAGATCATTCGCTCCCTGATTCATGAATTTTGGGGTATAGCTACGCTATGTTAATCACTTCATTTAGAAAGGGTTCGTCGAATGGCTTCTATTATATCTTATGATATGATTTAACATACATTTACATAACCAGCAATTATTTTCTTTCCCCCATAATATTTTCCTTACCCATCCCATCAAGCTTTCTTGTGTTTTTTATTCAGTATCCAGGTTACGCAGCCATATGTTGCAATTGGTCGCACCAGTGTTTTCCAGAGCCGAACTTTTGCCTTTCTGGGCAGGTGCTTTAGTCCAAATAAATAGATAGTTCAAGCGCTTCTTTTGGTCTTGTTATTCTTGCATCTATTTCTTTAACCTTTTCACATTTACAAGTAATTCTGGGCCAAAAGTATACAAAATTGTTGACGTCTTCAAATTTTATTACACCCTGCCTTTTGCTTTTCTCTTTATGTACTTACCAGTGGCGAGTGGTGAGTTCGTTTAGGTGGGGCAATTACACAGACAAGAATAGACAAGACTGATTCGTTTGTTATCGGTGGTATATTCCCAGATGCCGAGCATATCACCGATAATAAACGCGCCAGTCTTGTCTATTCTTGTCTATGTAATTGCCACACCTAAATGAACTCGGTACTGGTACTTACAATCCATTTTGAACTATATTACGTTAGCCGATGTTTCTTGATAATTACAAATTAATCTTTGCTAATTTAGCCCATTTATTAGGATCAATAATGACGGAAATTGCAATGATGCTCGTTTAGTATAGACCACTTTGTATGTAGTAAAAATAGAATTGATTATTTATCTTCTTCTTTTTTAAAACCCTAATATTTTTCTACGGTTTTAATTAATTTATATGTTCTAATTTCGTACAGAATGTTGGAGATACATATTCTTCGGCTCACATAGACGGCCTAGGTGGAAGTGGGAGTTGTAATTCGTCCATTCCTGCCAGCGGTAGCATCTCGGCACACCACGAAATACAGTTGCTAAGGGAACAATTGGACCAGCAAAATCAACAGACGCAAGCCGCAATGGCCCAACTGCAACTAGCCAGGGAACAATTAGCAGCCGAACAAGTGAGTAACTTAACTAATTCTACATGTGTTGCCTCCAACAAGTCGTTTTAATATTTGGTTATATTATATCGTGGTTTTTAAAATACGTTTGCCTTGAAAGCACTACAAGTATATACAATATACTTGTAGTAGATATAATTGGCCGATTCTGTATCACCACACGCGACTCGAGATCATAGGGGTGCGAGAAATAATTCCCAGCACCTTTTAGTTCTGAACATGGACACCGAGTGAATGTAGAGGGCGCTGGCGCTGTATATTAGAAAGAGCGCGCGAAATTTGAATTAACTACAATAATGATACAAGTTGACGTAGTAGTCAAATAGAAATATACAAGATGCTCCAAAAGTAAAATGTTTCGCAAAAGTTAAATGGCCGCCGCCAGTAGAAAGGTCTATTCAATTGACGTAATAAACATGGCGAAAGCAAGCTATATTTAAATTAAATACATATGCAGCATGAATTTCTGTGACGTCACTAATCCAGTGGTTTAAGCGTGATGTAGTTACATACATACGCACCAGCGTTTTTATATATTAAGATTTTATAATTTCAAGAACCAACTAAAATTTAAAATTATTACAACAATTTGTTTTGTGTTTTTTAGCATTTGTCAACGTATTATAAGAGCAGCATTACATTCGGTTCTGTCAGTGTAAATACAAATACGACTATACTGTCGCTTCTCGGTAATTTAATATACTAATACTAATACTAATAATAAACCTTACCTCGAGCTAAAATCTAATACTTTTTTCCCTTGTATAATAAATAACTATTTATTGTGTCCCCAACATTAAAAAAATCAGCAATAGAAACACTGTAATTTACAATAGATACACGGATTACAAACAATATAATACAATAAATTACACATAAATCATTCATTTAAGTTTGAGCTCCAAAAAGATATCATTAAAATACTTGTTTCCATTACGGCACATTTGATATAGTGGACATTTGTCCTGCACGTGGAAGTAAAAAGCGTAACTTGACTTCTGGCAGAAAGCCGTGGCACGTTGAAATGAATCAAACCCAACAGATGGAGAGAGACAATCCTGTTATGAACCAAACCATGTAAAAAGTTGGCACTAGCAATCTCACGACGTGTATCCAGTAGAACGAAATTATGCTCTTCCAACAAAACTGCATGGTCAGTATTTCTACAGGGGTAAACTCCACTGGGCCTTAAAGCTCAAGAAACAACAGCAGCGTATTCTAGCTTACTACGCAAAAGAGAATAATTAAAAAGTTCAGTAGTGGCTGCATTAGCAAAATATCTACTATTTCTAAAAATAAAACCAAGTGTCCCAGAGACAGAAGTGTGTGTATACATTAGTAATATGTTTGGCAAAGAATAAATGTCGATCAAATAGCACTCCCAAATCCTTTACCTCCTGCGCGCATCCAGTACCTGTCCCCTGTTGCTATAATCGAAGTCAATGAGTTCCTAGAATACTTCATAACATGACATTTATTGATATTAAGTGCCAATCAACGCACGCTAGCCCATCACAAAAAAAGGGATTCCAAGAGGTCATTAAAAAATAGTATAAAAGGTAGAGGGCCTAAATTAGACCCCTGTGGAACCCCTGACGTGGCAGCAAATTCAGCAGATTTGAATCCATTGTAGTACACGAAGATATGACGCCAGGAAACTAACCAGATTACCATGAAATCCCAATGCATCAAATTTCGTCAGCAGAATGTCATATCTAATAGTGTCAAATTCGCACGCAAAATCTATATACCGTAGTCGACATATTTTAATTTCTGATACGAAAGTAGAAAGAGGAAAAGAGCGCGACGAAATAAACTAAAGATAAACATAAGCGAGGCTGCCAAGACAGTACACTCGACAAACGTTCCCTATGAAATGTAAGGCGTGAGGGTTCCCCGATACTGCGTTGCTCTCCCACCACTGTTAGCAAGCAGGCATCGCCGCATATTATAAGGTCATCTTCTGCATGGGATAGAAGTATAAACCGAAATTAAATGAGAGCGAGAATCAAGAGAGGCACTAATATGTTATAAGTCACATGGCTTGTATTTTAAATACCCACTTTCCGGATCCCCTTGAATTAATTTGGCTATACTTTAATTGTGTGTTTCAAGTCTTTTAAGTACATATTTGTATTATAGAGATGTATATAGAGAATCATTATTATTATATTTCAGAGTGCAAGACTGGAGGCGCAGGCACGCACTCATCAATTACTAGTGCACAATCGAGAATTGCTAGATCACATAGCAGCGTTAGTCGCACACCTGCAGGGTGGTGAGAAGTCGGGAAACCAACAGCAAAACTCGCCACACGTGACCATGCCACAGGTAACAGTTTTTCTATATTACCAGTACTACTACTAGATAAGTTGCATTGAAAGCTTGCTTTTTATTTTATTTTAATTGATTATATTACTATGTAGATATATCTAAATTATTATAACAAATATTTTACATGATCATCAATAATTCCTTTGTATTTTAAGTAATGTTCTCAGTGAAATCAACATGTTCGATCTTTGCAATTATTCGCCTGTATTTACGTTTGATATTTTCGATTTTATGTTGCTGCCTATTTGTGTGTGCCGAAAAATTGCATGGTTTTTTTAAAACGTGTATAACCTAAGTGATTAGTGTTTGTGTTTTTCTTTGTTTGGTTTTGTTTTTTCGAAAAGCATTGAGTTCGCTTGGCTAACACGCTCGAATTGCAATACGCAAAACAAGACTGGACAAAATTAAATATAAAGAGTGAGAGAGAGAGAGAGAACCGTTCGGGTGAACCGACAATTATAAGAACGCAAAAACATTTCAATATGATTTTGCAAAAAAAAAAAAAAAGAATTACCTCAATACAGTGATGTGTCGATGATTGTATATGATGCGCAGGTCTTGCTAAGTGCTGCTCAGGAAAATAACCACATGCTTCTGGATAATCTCACAGCAACTAGATGTTAGGTAATTGATTGAATGTTAGATTTTTTCTTAACTTACGTTTATTTCTAAATTAAGAGAAAAATAATTTGCATTTTCAAATTTTGTGTAATTACTGTTACTAATATTTTATATATATATTTGTTATCTCTATTTCTTGAATTTGATGTAAAATATCTGTTGTTGCTACAAATACACACGCTTAATAATAATGCTGTACCATGTGATTTGACCCAAATTTGAAGAATTAATAAAACAAATTAAATTCAATGTTGTATAGCAACTATACCGAAAATATTATTTAAAACAGTTTCTATATTTTTTTATAGATACAGGCTCTCATCTATTTTCTCACGTCTTTAGTCGGAAGCTAAAGGATATAAAAAGTTTTTTTTTATTGCATAGAAATGCGGGCATTTCCTGTTGACATCACTATTATGCTAGGTCAAGGTTCACAATCCAAACAAACCGGAAACTTCTTTTTATCGCGTGTAAAGTATATGGAGTTATAGATGAGACAATTTCAGAATTTTTTTTATAAAAGTGTATATTTTTGGTGTTAGGTGTGATATTTGAAATGTATTCTAACGATTCATTATAGTTTACCACATAAAATACTTCTATTTTTAGATTTGTAGAAAATATATCTTTGTGTTTCGAACAAACAGTGACTGTTTTTCTTCATTATTCTGTAGAATAATGAAGAAAGTTATTTTAATAAAGGTTTTGCATATAGAAGTTAAAAAATTCTTTGATAATTATAAATACATGTTTCTTTTTTTTTTGTAAATTACATACTAGGTAGTTATAAATAACATCTTTCAGAAAAAAGAGCCACAGTTTGTTGTAAACATAAGGTTGTATAGTCTATAAATATGAAAATGCAAGTATTTTATGTGTTAAACTATAGTAAATCATTAGAACACATTTTACACAGACGACATTGAGTGTAAAATTCTATCGTTGTAATACCCGTCGCTTGAATATTCTTCTACCTCCTTTCCCGACTTTATTTTTACAAATCACACCCCACATTTTTTTTGCGATTTTTCGATAGCCACAAATATTACAAATACGCTGACACGCAATAATCAGGTATATTCCAATTATTATACAAAATGGAAATGCATTTTCGTTAAAACTTAACGTTGAAAGTCCATTCGATTTTTTTTAATGACAGTTCCATTCAGAATAAGAGAGTTCTGAATTGATGGAAGAATACCAGGCAGTTAGTTGGGTCTGAAGAGGATCATGTTGTGGCTTCTAGCTTCGCTGTCAGAGACCAGCAGTAATCTGCAAGCATTGCATCATTCCATCGACATTCATATCTGTCATCGATTACAGAAATATCCTGATGAAATCTTTCTCCGTGTTTATCACTGACATCTCCACAACAAGGAGGGAAAAAGTCTAGGTGTGAGTGGAGAAAATGAATTTTAAAAATTGTGTCCGAGTTTGTATCTCTTTTGTTGCCTGAAAATCTTCTAAGGCTTCTCAAGCTTTCTTTTCGTTCTCGATTGTTTCACAAATTTACAAATTGTCAATTTGTGACCCAACAAAAATACCTTCCTTAACTTTTGCGCCATTTAAATGTAGGATATTTGTAATTAGAGGGCTGTTCTCGGTTATTTTTTGACAAAAATTTTCAACAAACCTGGCTTTATATGAAGAGGTGGAAGAAGAGATCCACGAGAGTCCCTGCAACGACATTTTTTCTCGTTAGGGTTTTGGGATTTTTTGCTGACCAGTCTGCTTGAATATAATGTGATTTCCTACGCCCCGCATACATAAAAAGCAGCAGCATTAGTGGACCCCAGTTGCTTTCCTAAGGTACAGTGATGACATTTACATCGCCACAGATTTCCACATCAGCATATTTGATTGAGTCGAGATGAAAACTACCATATTTAGTCCAGTCATTATATACATTTGAATAAGAAAATTAACCGAACAAGCCAAATTTTTTATATGATGTTGGAGGGGGTCAGGACAGCTTAATTTGAAGTTTTCGACCGAAACCCCTCAGGGCGTTTTCCGCCATCTTGAAAATAAGGGTGAATTTTTGTTTCCTTTGTAACTCGGCTCCTCGTCGTCCCACGGAGAAGTTGTTTAGGTCTTTTTTGTTTCCTTTATTCTCTATAATTGATGTTATATAACTTTTTCACCTAACATCTGCCGTTCTCGAGATATCGGCAAAAATAGGAAAAAAATTGGGTTTCGGTTTCAATTTGTTCCCTATTTATCGCCATATACAGCGAAAAATATCTATTATGAAGCATGTAGAGCAAGTTCGTAACTAAAATTTGAGGTTTCGGGTTTCCTCGGCTTACGCACACCATCGAAATTTATAAGTGTGCTTACATTGTATAGGAGATTGTTATGCAGTTGTTTCGCGAATGTCAGTGTGAGCGTACGTATTTACTATCGTTGTGAAAATGGGCGATTGCTTTATTTGCAAAAAACCTTTGATCGAAGACATTTATATGACGAAGAAGAAAGCTGTCCAATCTCTTTTAGCGGCTAGCATTAAAAGAGGACATGAGGATTATCAGCGTATGTTACAAACTGTCGATTCAGTGAGTGTTCACCATGCGTGCTACAAACAATACAGCATCGAAAGACTAGCGTCGATTGCTTATCGACGAAGGACATCTGCATTGAGGCATTCGGAAGAACTCGAGGAACCAGAAGAAGAACCGCTGCTTGAGCTTGTTTTTGATTTCAAAAATAAATGCTTATTTTGTGCAGAAGTAATAGAAGAAGAAGGGAAAGTAGAACATCGATAACGAAAACGAATTAGTGTGGTGAAGGACAGATCGATGAAAGAAAAAATTATGCAACACCTTGCTGGACGCGATGGTGATTTTGCTGTTTCAATCAAGAACCGTATCCAGCATGTACCTGATCTCGTCGCCGCTGGATCTCGATACCATCGCAAATGCATTACTCATGTGTATTACCCGTTAGCTTCCAAGGACATAAAAAAAATACGACCTACCGGGGACAAAGTGGACGAAGTCATAGAGGACATTTACTCATTTCTAATTGAAAATTCCGACGAATGTCAATTCTCTTTAAATGAATTGATCAGCCAAATACAAGGAGACTACGTTCCTCATATTAAAACTGTGAACAGTCGTTTACAAGCAAAGTTTGGACATGACATTCTGATCAGTGAAAAACGAGGATGCGATTGCTTGATTTGCTTTCGGAACACCGGTTATAAAATACTTTCGGATAACTGACATGAATATCTTTTTTACCTGTAAAAAATGTTGCTTAATAAATTTTATACATGTGATTCATAATTTCACTGTTTTATTTACTTTTATTTTATTTCAATAATTATATTCAGAAGGTTGAATCCGTAACAACGTATCTATTCAATCGCGCGAGCCATAGAATCAAAACTTCGCACGGACTTGCCGACCTTGCGGCAAACTAGAACTCGTAATTTTGAAAATGGAGGGTAAACAAAAATACAATTTTTTAGGTACGAACGTGCTCTACCATTTTGGTAATAGACATTTTTTGGCTATGTGTGACGATAAAGAAGAAAAAAAATAAAAACCGAGCTCGTACCCCAAATTATATCCTATTTTTGCCGATATCTCGAGAACGGCAGATGTTAGGTGAAAAAGTTGTATAACATCAATTATAGAGAATAAAAAAGGGAACAAAAAATACCTAAACAACTTCCCCGTAGGACGACGAGGAGCCGAGTTACAAAGGAAACAAGAATTCACCCTTATTTTCAAGATGGCGGAAAACGCCCTGAGGGGTTTCGGTCGAAAACTTCAAATTAAGCTGTCCTGACCCCATCCAACATCATATAAAAAAATTGGCTTGTTCGTTTCATTTTCTAATTCAGGGCCTATTTTCGGACAGTATGACTGAATTAATTTGCATAAGTCTCCAATATGTGAACTGCATGACCATCAGAAATAGAAGGAATATGGTTGTCATCGTAAAGTAAAATAGTTTTCAGGCTAAGCTCGGAAAAGTCTAGAAATAGTCTCCAATCAGTTGGATCATGAATCCAATTCAACTGTTCATCATCAAGCCATTAACGTCACAGCTAACAAGATTGTTTTTCTTCTCAAAAAAGAATCAGATGCCTATGATGATATACGTACTGTGAGACCCCAACATCACGTTTGATGAGATGACCGTAGATGTTCTGCCTTCGTCTCCGAATTCCGCGTGAGTTTTATCATCTTCTTCATCAAAATCAGAGTCATGGGATGTTGAAGGCTTGTTAGGATCTTCTTCTTCCACACTGTCTCCATTTTCTACTTCAAGTTCATAATTTTGGACTGGAGTAAGTGCTGGTAAACTGTGAAATAGGTCGAATAGCATATAGAAGATTAGAGTATTGAACTGTTAACTGTTTTTTCAGTGACAATCCTGCTTTATAGGTGAAGTCAAGCAGAGTATGGTTTGTAGGATTCTGCCTACTATGTATGTGTATTTGCAACATATTGTTTTTTTTATACATTGGGCCAAGTTACATGGTAATTTAACGGTGCAGTTTAAGTACTAACTCAATCCATATTAAAGTTTTAATGTTATATGATAATAAACACCAAGTATATAATGTCGGAAGTACTTTGCTTTAAATAAATTAACCTTCATTACTTTATAATAAAAATTTTAAAATGCAAGTTATCATAATAACAAAGAATTATACGAAATGAACGCGTTTTTGTTTTACCACAGCAACAACAGTACCAAGGCGGTGGCATAAGTAACGAAAATTACTCACCCGAGCATCAAGATCAACAACCGACATTGGACCATTCGGTTCTGCAAGCCCTGGGCCTGAATCCTCAAGGCCTCATAGAAAATAGAGCCGTGACTTCTTGCCTTCCTACTTCTCCATTACGAAGCGCCTTTAATCCACCCGGGGGTCTTTTCAACTACACCCTACCGCAACCAGATTTTTCTCTAGAAGCTCAGCTCCTTCAGAGATTGCAAGCCCTCTGCGGTTACACTCCACCCCAATATTCTTACAATTTAAACCAAAGCATGCCGTTCCTGCCGAGCTTGTACCCTCAAGCGATGGTGAATAATAACTACACGTTGCAACCGCCTCCTCAAAAGAAGCTACCGCCGTCCCCATTAGCCGTCAGACATTCCTACAGCGGTAGCCCGATCCTGGACAACAGAGTCAGTCCCCACAAGAACGATTCCATGCAAAGTCTAAATCTGGGATATCAACACAGTTATTCATCTTCCGGACAGAATTTGAGCCAATACAGTCCGAACCAGAACTACCAGTCGAACCAAAGTTTAAATCAGATTCCCCAACAAAACAGCAGCCATCTTCAAGTACAAGCGCCGGTTCAGCAGCAGCGACAGTCGCCTGCGAGGAGTCTTCAAAGCGTGTCTCCGAAATCGGAGAGGGGCGAAGGTCAATTCATCAAGCCCCTCTCGCAGATGGGCGCCCTGACGACGACGGACACAGAAGGTAGAGTGAGAGTCATAGTACCGATACCTTCTGCAGACGAAGCTTCTAATATGATGTCCACCTTAAGGTTAAACGAAGATTTCAGATCGAATGTGCCCACGATAACCAGATCGACGAGTGAGAAAGTGCCAAATAGAAGCGAACTAATGTCTCAAGTGCAGAGAACAGCTTGGGCCAGACATACCACGAAGTAATTTTTATGGAGAGGGGAGAGGAGCTGAAATCAAATGTTCAGACAGAATATTTTAGTTGGTAATCCATCAAGGTGAAGATTTGTTTAGGAAAAATAAAAGACTTTCGTGCAAACAAACGCATACCAAACGTAACCAAAAAAAAAATTGAAAAATATTCTGATTTAGCTTTTTTTTATAGAATTTGTGAGGAAGTAGTATAATATGAATACTTTGAATGAACTATTTGAAAGACAGTTAATTTTACTGCATATTTACTTTAAAAAACAGAAAGTCTTCTAATTTTGAAACGATGCCAATTCACATGTAGTTATTTTTAGCTTGCCAAGTTCGTAACGAAAAGTTAAAAAATATGCAGTAAAACAATTTTCCTTTTTTCAATAATCTTAGTCGTATACAATAGAGACTGTTATGTACTCTCTTTATCATAATGATATAGCAAGTATGGTTAATTTTAGGAACTCGTATTTTTATTAATGTGATGAAGCAATGCATATTAGGAGCTTTCTCTTCTTGAATTCTAGATTGGCACAGAATAATTGCCCTTACCATTACTACCTACGTTTTAGCCATATTTGCGTGGATCTTCTTCAGTGCTTTTTTAGGTGGTAAGAATGTAGTGGTTGCTTGAAAAGAGCTCTATAAGATGGTGCAATCCCAGAAATTCGATATTTTTAATCTTAAGCAAATAATGTCTATTCCAAAGAAGTTAACTCTGATCATGATAAAATCTTTGAATCCCTAATAAAATACACCTCCAGCATTAATTGTTGCATGTCTTCAGTCGTCAATACTCGATAAGCAATAATTGTCCCTCTTTTGCAGTTAAAACTAAATATCGTTTTTCGTTGCTAAATCGTTAAAATAATGTAACAAAAAATTATCTGTTCTGGTTTTCTATCTTCTATCTATTTATTTTTCCTACTTTTTATCAATCGATTTTTGCTGAGTTTGATTTTCCCCGGCTCTATTATTACTTATTCAAATATGAAGACTTTTCTAACATTTTTCACCATTTCATGCATCTCTGAGACTCTTCAAATCCTTTTGCCAGTCTTCCAGAATCTCTTCAATCGTGTCTTTCGAATGAAATTACTGATGAATACAAAAAAATCCTAATCCACTTAGAACATGTAAAAATTGATGCTCTTAGGAAATTGGCCCAAAGGATGTTTTGCTCGCATCACACAGCTATGAAAATCTCTATCATAAATGCTCAGTAAGTGCTCTTGAAGTTCCTAAAGTGCTTTGGGTAGTAACACATGCAAAAAATCAACAATGAAATATTTAATTCCACCACAGAATTCAAAAAGAGTAAACTTTCGATAATGGTCTAGAAACACGACAAGCAAAATGTAACAATTAAGTCTGTTTGCAAAAAAAAAAAATATAGGATCATATCAAATATAAGGATTTTCTCTTTTAGATTTGTGCCTTCATGTAAGAGAACTTAAAAGTATCCTAATGTATTATTAATCATATAATTTCCCTACTAAGTAGGGAATAGTAGAGTGTTTTTCATTTCTAGTCGATTTATTAGATTACTTTATTAAATTTCTAGTACTATACAACAACAGGTGATTAAATTCTAGATAGGGTGTATCTCAAACATACGCTATTAAATAAATAGAATTATAATATTATGTTTGAACAATGCAAGATTAGTTAGCTGCTATTTATTATAAACGAATATAAATACAGAGTGTTTTGGAAATTATGTCACTTATGTTAAATGTGATTTTTCGATATGAGAAGAATATGCTACAACATTTTCGATCGTAGAATATAAAAAGTACATCCCTTTGATGTACATTTATCTATAGGAAATATAAGACTCGCATGATACTTTTTTTAATTTCCACGTATTTTTGATTTCACGAACACTTTGTATATTATCGTAAATCTGTTTTATAGAATACATGTAAATATAGATAGATAATTATCTTAACATTGATTTGTTTATGAAATACAAAATAGATATTTTTTTTAGTGTATATAAAGTATGTATATGAAAAATAAGTTTTTAAATGCGTGAATTTTGTATACCTTTTAATTTGTTGTGTAGTCCGAAATGAGAAATAAATATTTATTATTTTAAGATAGTATAGCGATATTTAATCTGTTCTTCAGTTCTCCTATTGTGCCTGAGAATTATTGAGTTTCTTTACCTTGTTTTTCTCTTTCGTTTTGTTAAAATTAGTTGTTTTATTAGGACTTTATAATTTTGTTTCTTTGTTGGGAAACCTGTATATTTTTATATTAAAGTGTTTGAAGATACAAAAATCGTGTTTCTTTTCATATTGCATTTGGTTTTTTTTTTAAATTTAATGCCCAATAAACTCAGAAGATTTTGTGATATGATGTTTTTAAGGTTGGGTAGCTAAACGTTTAATTTATAAGTGAAAAGAAGAAAGTAAGAGAAGCCCTTTCTTACTTTCTTCTTTACAGGCGTAACACGAATTGTTACGCCTGTAAAAAATGTATGATTCTGAACAATATACAGATGAAAATAAGTGTAGGATTATGTGAAAAAAAAGAAAAGAGAAAAAAGACAAAAAAGAAGAAATCATTAAAATCAAAAAAATACATGGGGAAGCTCATATCATTCACGTTGGAAAAGAAGTACCTGAAAGAGTTACAGGACCAGACTGCAGGTATGTTTTATTTTTCCATTTTATCACAACACAAGCGGTAAACAAGGGTTTCCGATTGCAGATGTAAAAAACTCAAACAATTTCTGAAGATTCCAGAGCAAATTTACTTCATATATTCAACGCGATGACAAGGAAAAATGAACAAGACAATTTTCTTAGCGGTCTTATGAGTTTTCATGCTCCAATACGGCATCGCCCGAGAAGACCTCATGCAGAACAACCAGCTGAAAGTGAAGGTTCTGATAACGATGACAAAGCAAAGAAATTTGCAAATAATGCAATTTTCACTTACAAAGTACGAGTTGCTGATTCTGAAATAGCTGTATGTTTCAAAGCATTTCTGGCTATTTTTGGAACAACTAGGGCAAGAATCAGAAGATTCCAGGACTTCCTCATACACCGTGGTTGTTTCCTAGGGACAAACGTGGCACGCATGAATATAGACCTAATAAATTACCCGCAGAAATTGCAACGCTTATCACACAACATATCGAATCGTTGAAAGCTCGGCAGAGTCATTATTCGAAACGCAAAAATCCAAATCTTCTATACCTGCCCGAAACTCTTTCTATTAAAAAGATGTTTAGGATGTTCTTAGATAAGTACAAAATTAATGTTACTTATAAGGCATATTGGTCAGTTTTTAAAAGTAAATTTAACATAGGTTTGGTTTGCCAAGAAGTGATACCTGTACAATTTGTGATCAGTTGATGCTAAAGATGAATGCTGCTGAGGACCTAGAATTAAAACAGAACCTGATTACTGAAAAAACTCTTCACTTAGCTAAAGCCGATAAGTTTGATGACCTTAAACGCAGATACAAATTACGTGCCAAACAAGGTAAATTGACTTGTTTGTCATTTGACTATATGCCAAACCTGCCCTTGTCTCAACTGCGAACGGGTGATGTGTTTTTCGTGAGCTAGTTGTGGTACTATGTATTCGGGGTACATGATTTGGGTACGTTCGTCTATGACGAAACAACTACTTTAATAATAGGGGAGTAGAAAAAGATACTTTGGTTTAATTTAGAGATGATTGTCCAGGCCAAAATAAAAACTACGTTATGGTCCGATTTCTTTAGTTTCTTGTTCATGGTTGGAAGCTGTTCAAAAAAATTACTTACTACTTTCAAGTGCAAGAGCACTCGCGACTTCCTAATGATCAGGACTTCAGTTTAATTGCAACAAAGAAAAGAAAGCACAATGCTGAAATTCAATCGGATTGGAACGAACTTATTTTATCTGCTAGAGAAAAACAGAGAACATCTTGGGCCAGACATACCACGAAGTAATTTTTATGGAGAGGGGAGAGGAGCTGAAATCACATTTTCAGAAAGAATATTTTAGTTGGTAAACCATCAAGGTGAAGATTTGTTTAGGAAAAATAAAAGACTTTCGTGCAAACAAACGAATACCAAACGTAACCAAAAAAAAAATTGAAAAATATTCTGATCAGGACTTCAGTTTAATTGCAGCAAAGAAAAGAAAGCAGAATGCTGAAATTCAATCGGATTGGAACGAACTTATTTTATCTGCTAGAGAAAAACCATCTCCTTTTAACTTGATAAAAGTAGAACAATCGGCATTTTTCAAAATAAAAAAAACACCTATGACAATAAAAGATTCAGTATATAAAAATCAGAATTGAATTTGCAACTATGGATAAGAAATCGCAATAAAGCCAAATAAATTAGCTTTTCTAAGAAAATTGGCAAATTTTGTTCAAACGCCAGGAAATCAACAATATTATTTAAAACTGCAACATCGTTCTACTAGGAGAGTATGAAGAGACAGAAAATAAAGGCAACAGCAGTGGCGCGGAATAATAATGTATAATGAAATTTGACATTTCTTTTCAATAAAACATGTTCTTAATTTTAATGTTGCCACGTCTTTTATTTTTATCAATATAGGTTTCTTACTAAAACAACCAATGTCTTACAAAATTCGCTCATTAACAACAAATTGCTAAGCAATGTCAATTTATTTGTTACATTATTTTAAACTAATAAAATCTAAATACTTGTTCGAACATCTAAGAGAAACCAAATACAAACAATATCTTTAGAAATAACCAATTTCTAAAAATTGTTTTGATTAAGTATCTCAAATTCAAGAAAATTGACTAAGGTTGTTTTTGCTAAAAACTCCTCAATTGCCAATTTTCCTCAATAACTCGATAACGCCTAATGCGATCGCTTTAAAACTCTAACATTGTTCAGACACCTTTTTAAGACAAATTTTTTGGTGTTAACACTAACCACCGATTTTCATTTGTTTTCAAGTTGGTAGTGCTCTCTTTTGGTTTTTTTTTTGTGGCGGCCATATTAGATTCTTAATTAGTTAGATGGTCCTTAAAAATATCTTTTTAATAATGTACAACATGACTAATAAATCTTTATTTATACGAGAGATATGAACATGTAAATTAAATTTCACTCAAATACGAAATTAAAAGTTCAGATTTACTTAAATAAACTGTTCAATATGGCGACCATTCTGCTCCACACGCTTTTGGTAACTTGTTTTAACAGAGTTATAAACTCTACGTAGTGTTTTCTTTCGTTTAGTGATCTTAGCACATCCAGCATTCGTTGTTCAAAATTAAATGCGTCGTTTTTAGAGGCACCCCACAAATAAAAGTCAAGGGGGTAAGGTCGGGTGATCTCGCAGGCCATTCTACAAGTCCATTATTTGAAATAACTCGGTCATTTATATGTTCTCTCAAAAAATGTTGCACCTTCTAAATTGTAATCTTCGCTGATAGTCATTATCGCTTAAACCTTGTACAATTGTTGGTTTGTATGGGTGGTATTTTTCTTCAACGATTTATAAACACTAGATTTCGGAATTCCAGTTTCTCGAGCCACTCGACGTACTGCAAAATATTATAGGAGCTAACTAACAAGTTAACAATGCTGATATACGTCATTCTTAACTTGGTAGTTAGTTCCTTTTTGTTCGAAGCTTTCACATTTCATTAAATTTCTGATTATTCTGTTAAAAATATTAAAAAAATAAATTCCGGTGTGGTTGTAGTCTTTCCGGAAAACGCTGAGCGTAATTTGTGCAAGCATTTTCAGAGTTTCTATTTGCTTTGAAATAAACTTCCAACATATCAACCTTTTCTTCATTTGAAAATGTATTATACTATTGTCTATCTAGCTAATCTCAGTCGGTAGAAATTATAATCCAGTATGAAAAATAAATAATAATCTCAGGATTGAATTCTTTTGTAAAAGTTATTTTTATATTTATATCAAAATAGTATTTTTGAAAAACACAAAATAATGTATGTTGAACTACATAAATTAAGTAATGATGGAAAAATCTGTTAATCACATAACAATAAACTCAATTTCAAAATTAAATTCTCACTCAACAATAGAAATATGACTATTCAGATGATGTTTATATAAAATAGAAACATTTATTCAATAAATTAACTATCATTCTATTATTCTCTTTATCTTATAAATATAAATGTTTGATATTAATTATTATGAAAGAATTTTTTTTAAATGTTTATAATTTTACTAAACGGTTTTTCTATTTCCGTCTAGAACTGGTCCTTTTCATAAAATACGTCTATTCTGGATTACAGGTACAGTTTCTTAAGGTTCGGATAATACAGCATATAAGGTCCAAATTAAATTCATTCAATAGGTTTTTCTCGTATTTGTATATGGGCTTCTTCTATTTCGGTAAAACGTTTCTTATATGTATTTTTCAGTTTATAAATCCAATTCCATTTATTTTTATAAGCAACATCAAGGTAATTCCGGGTCAGAAATCACTTTGGTCCAAGATATGAGTTCCACAAGTTTATGACTTATCAAACATGTAGATGATGATATTAACTTATAAAATCAGTTATGTATTAATTCTATACCAACTTTTCTATATAAATTCTTCTTTATTCCAAAAAATCATCAAATTCATTTACTTTCATGTCAAAATTCACAAACCATCTATTTGTTTTCAGTAACCAGGATATTTTTATTTAGTTTCCATATACGTATTTGATTTTTCATGATAATGACATTTTCTTGTATAGTAATTTAAGTTGCCTATCTTATGTCTTGACAGTATTAGTTATATTGTGACTTTTTAAAATCTTTCAATAAGAATGAGATTACAATAAATTTAGTTCCTATCTAACATTTTATACATTCCATTACTATTCTAATAAAATTTTTCTATTTTATATACGAATGAACTTTTATTTGTATAACATAAATTAATTTTTATTTTATACTTATAAATATTGAAAATTTAAATCATTATAGCATGTACCATTATCAGTTCTTATTAATCTCAATGCTTGACGGTAATTATTTATCAATAACTGGTACAGAAAGTTCTAAATCCCTTGCCAATTGCACTTTTATATGTCAATAATGACAGAGCATATCGTCTGTTTCACACTAACATTTAATTTAACCAACTAACTTCATATTAGAGTGAAATTTATTTTGCACGTTCATATCTTTCGTATAATTAAAGATTTATTAAGCGTGTTGTACATTTATGAAAAGCTATTTTTAAGGACTATATAACTAATTAAGAATCCAATATGGCCACCATAAGAAAAACAAAAGATAGCGCTAAGAACTTGGAAACAAATGAAAATCGGGGGTTATTGTTAATACCAAAAATTTTTTTTTAAAATAGTATCTCAACAATGTTAGAGTTTAAAAGCGATCGCATTAGGCGTTATCGACTTATTGAGGAAAATTGAAATCGGCAAATATTGGGTTTTTGGAAATATCTCAGAATTGTTAAAAGTACGAATAAATTTGAGATCAGCTTGTTGCGTGCATTGAATGCAAAATATCCACCATTTAATTGTTGGTTTATCTCTTCTAATAACAGATATACCAATGATGAGCATTGAAATATAGTCACACTGTATAGCAATATTTTTAATTTTCGATATATAGAAATACATCTAAGAATAATTTGATTCGGAGTATTTGAGTTCCGCAAAAGTAAATTATAGTTCACAGACACAACATAAGCATTTTTTTCTTGTACGTATATTGCACGCATATGGATACAAGTAGAATTTGGCGAACTTCTTCTCGGGAAAATGTAAAGAAAATAGGACAAGACTGCCATAGCAAATATACCGTCCATATCTAATAATGTAGACAGCGGGAATTATGATCTGTACAAATTTATAATTTTCATTTATAGAGGGTGTTCGAGAACAACGAACCAACACAATATATTATTAACTTAATATATGAAGTATAAAGAAGTATTGCAATTTGTTGTTAGGGCCTATGCTAATTGTAACAAACCCTGTTTGCAGCTTTGAAAGTCTGTGCAAGCTTTACAATAACCAAAAAAAAAAAAAAACTAGATTCTTTTGCATAATATCTTTTAAAGTATGAGTCCTGCAGAGAAACTTATAATTTCCTTTTTAAAAGCGGATGAAATTTGTTACACTTGTGTCAAATCAAACTCCAGCTGTTCAAAAATTATCTACTTTAAAACTAGAAAATGTGTACAAATCTCGTTGTTTCGTAGCTCGCGCAAGTATTTCGATGCTGAAAATTCGGTTTCTTATATGTTAAAATGATAACAAACAAAAACAACATTGTGAAGTAAAAAATAAAAGGTACAAATAAATACCGGGTGTCCCAGGGATGGGGCAAAGTCCGTTATTGGTAATTATTGATGTAAATAGCGAAAAATATGTAACACAAAAAATTGTAGATAATCATGAGCGCTACAATATCAAAATATTTTTTTATATAGGGTGTTCGATGACGACGAACCAGCACAAACTTGTCTTTTTTTAAATGTATTTTTTTTACATTTTTAATAGCCCTTTAAGAGCTGATAAACTGATATCAGTTTGTATTACTCCATTTTCAACTATTTCTTAGACAGAGTGATTTTTTCTACAAAAAACTTTTGAAAAATTGCCATGACATAACGATAGATTATGAAAGACGGACGTATTGTAGAGGCAATTGAGATATCATTTCAATACTGAATTTAATTTTTATTTCAACATTTCAACGCGTGTTCTTTAGAGTTAAATATATTTACATGGCACTGAAAAGTACTAAAAATTTACTACATATTTAAAAATACCTACTTTCTAGCTTCTGTGTGCTAGTTAATTTAAAAATGAGTTGCATTACATATAGCATAACTAAAATTAATCGAAAACAATTATTATATTTTCTTTGAAGAAATAAATAATTTTCAATAATTTTTTTAAACTTCTAAAGTGACAAGCTTGATAATTCAGGAATTATTCATAGCTTAAAAATATCGCAGTTGTGGTGTATAAGAAAGTGTCAAAACGCCAAACAGACGTTTATAACTTTAGTTGAAGAAGCAGTATCATCAATAAGTGTATGCAAATTTACTTTACTGAAAAATAAGTCTCTTGAAAAGAGAGTATAGGTTACTACCGTAGTAGCATTATATGCACACTTGTCCTACATTAGCAAATATATATTATCATCCTTCTTTAAAATTGTGATTTTGCTGGTTGGGTATTTACAAGCATCACATTTATTAGAAGAAGTCATCACCTGAGAAATTAAAAAAATGCGTGAAAGATGAAAGGCATAGATAATATTAGTTAATTACTACGTGTGTATAGTTTATCATGCAAAGAAAACTTAAAAGGTAATGCTTTTAAAATAGAGAATGATAAGCAAAACTAATAAATGTTCAAAAGTATCGCCCTCTTCTTGTGTATATATTTGAAAACGAGTTTCAAATGACCTAAAAAGATTTGCTACAATTTCTCGGTTAGTATTAGAAAATGTATGTGCCTGTATATTTACGCCAGTTCCTTTTCCCGCCAAACAATGATATTTATTAATCCGAATTTTAAATACTTCATATTTGCCGTAAAGTAAATTCATGTACTTGAAAGTAGTCGAAAAAGTTGCCTATAATAAAAAATATTATAAGCAACTTTTTCTCCAGTGTAAATTATATGGAGTGATAGGTATGATGTGTGAAATGTGTGCTAATAATTTACTATAGTTTAATTTATTTACTATATTTTTTATTATATTTTTATTTATAGACAATGCAACATTGTGTTTACAACAAAGGGTGGCTCTTTTTTCTGAAACATTTGATTTACACCTACCTAATAAGTAATTTAATCTTTTCACATTTAGATTCTTCAAGAAACATGAAATTATAAATATCGAAGAAATTTCCTGAATTTGTATATCAAAACCTTTATTAAAATAACTTTCTATGCTGGATACTATTTAAATATTGTTTTTTTCTTTATATTGCTTTGTAGTATTGATATAGTCAAGTTCATAAAGATTATCAACAGAATAATGGGGAAAAAACAGTGACTGTTTGTTGTAAACACAAATATATATTGTCTATAAATCTAAAAATGCAAGTATTTTTTGTGTTAAACTATAAATCTATAAATACAAGTATTTTTTGTGTTAAACTATAATGAATCGTTTGAATACATTTCAAATATCATACTTAACACAACTTCTTTTTTAAATTACTTTGCAATAGTCTCTTCTTTAACGCCATAACATACCGGCATTTAAAAGAATGCATAGTAGTCCATTTCAAAAAAAAGTAAATTTGTGTTGGTTCGTCGTTATCTAACACTTTGTATAAATAAAAATAATATTAAATTGATTTATAATGATTATTCCTAAAAATTTTGCAATTGACATTACTAGATACCATTAATAGACTTTGCCGTTTTTCTGGGACACCCGGTATTGTTTTGTAATTTATATTTTTTACTTCTTAATTTTGTTATTGTACTGTTTTCATCATGGCGTATTTTCTTTTCATTTCTGCATCCTGCTAATTTATATATCTCCTTGATATTAAAAAAGAACATAAATAAATAAATAATTTATGATAATTAGTCGCATAATTGAATATCACTTATCTCGCTCTTTAGGAATAGTTAGTATTAACTAAAATTCTTTAAATTTGTAATAATCTGCGACATGTAAAAATATAAATGATGCTAAATTAGAGGTTATAGTAATATAATTTCCATATACATTTTCTTAAAATAAAAAGCAAGCTTGACGGTAGTAACAATGTAGTAGTACTTCGTGTCTAACAGGCGGTTGGTAACGTATTCCTTACGATTTTTTCTTCCTGAACAGCTAAGCTCCGCTGCCAAAGTAGAACGATGGTTCGAATTGATAGAGCCCATGTCGATATCACGTCCTGAAAGCGGATTCATCTCGTATCAGGATCAAGATGCGGAGGACGACGAGGAACGGGCCATAATAGAGGGAACGAAATCACTTTTGTCGAAATTGAGCGCCCGAAAACAAAGAAAATTGCTGGGTTACAAGTTGGGAAAAGTGACGACTTTCTGACGAAGAGCCAGAACGAAACGATTCTTCAGCAGGAAAGGGTACATTTTATAATTAAATTCGTCTTTAATTATAATTATGTGAAAGCGAAAATTTAAATTCGAAATTAACGTTCCAAGTACGTTTGATTCTTGATATTGATCTTTTCGATGAAAGTTTAAAGTTTTCACGTTTTAATTTGAGGATATAATTTAAATAATAATAAAAAAAATATTTAATTATGTATAATAAAAGCATATTTTTATAACTGGTTCCCCAAGATAAATGATATATTAGAAATATATAAAGAACTGTTTATCTAAATGAATACAAGTTTTGCACCTGATAGAAACTCAAGGTGAAATGTCTTCAAAAATGTTTTACCTCGAATTTGTATCATGTATACAAAAATTGAATTAATTCTAATAATAGTCCTTTATACCGGGTGTATTATGAAAAACCTTTGGTGCTGTAACTTCCTTATATTGTATCTGATTTTGATGAATGATATGTCAAACTAAATCGTTTTTAAAACACTGTAACCTGTTATTAATTTTTTTTTTTTGACATTTCGTTTTTGACAGACAGTAGTTAACTTTTTTTTTTTTAAATTGTACTACATATTTTTTTTTACTTATTCTAATAAAGATTTATTTCCTGAAGACACCTCCATTAAATTGAGTGACAAATTTATTGTTATTAAAAAAATTACGAAATTTACAGAAATCAAGCTATCATAGCTTTTAATAAATCAAATGTTCGAAATTGGACCCATTTTCTTCCAGACACATTTGACACCTCCTATTAACTATTATTAAGTCGCAAAGCAGCTACAGAATTTTTTCCGCATTCAAAATATACTTGAATCGCATCCACACATTCGCCATTATCCATTCCAATAACAAATTTTAGAAATAAATCGTTGAAAATGTTATAATGAATGTGTGACTGACAGATGTCATAGCTCTCTTCGAAAATATAGAATGCACTTTTATCGTTCAATATGACTGCTTGATTTTTAAATTTTTAAAATAAACACTGTAAATGTTGTTGTTGACCCACCGCTCACGGGGCGTAACTTCCGTATAAGCCTACATCCTTCATTTGGTGTCAGTTATATTGAAACTACGAGTGTTTTCACAATTTTATTTATTTTAATAAAAACACTTAAACCTGTTTACAAAGTAAATCTCACAATTGTTATTTAACGAGAGATGTTGATTATCTTACTGTTTGTAACGAAGTCTGTAAAGAAACTGATGAAACACTGGTAACATTGGTTTATAATACTTTATGGGCTATATAGTATTGAATGTAAATGATTTTAAATGCTACACACATTTGCTGGTAATAAAATGAAATAGAGTATTTAAAATGCATTTAAGAAATCTCTGTGTTCGGAAAAACCAGAATAAATTGAACCAAAAAAAACCTTCAATTCCTCGTTTTTTTTTCATACAAGGGTACCATTGTTTACAGTTTCATATTCAGAAGAAAAAAAAATATTTGAATAAGTAAAAAAAAAAAATAGTACAATTTAAAAAAACACAGTTTGCTGCTGTCTGTCAAAAACAAAGTGTCAAAAAAAAATTCAAAGCGGATCACGTTACAGTGTTTTTAAAACGATTTAGTTCGACGTATAATTTATTACATTCGGATAAAAAATAAAAAAGTTACAGCACGAAAGGTTTTTCAAAATACACCCGGTATATACCGGGTGTCTGTTTAAGCTCGGCCACCGGCCATATCTCGGCAACCGTTTATCGTAAAACCTCGAGGAAAAAATCTTGATAGTAAAATGGATGACGGGAATTACTACAAAAATATTTTCAAGTTTCCAAAATGATCACAAGGGGGCGCAATTCTCAAGATGAATTAAAAATTCGATAATTTTTCATTAAATTCTAGATTAAGATAGATTAAAAAATTTACTAGCAAAATTTTTAGAGGTTTTTATACAACTTTCATTTGAAACTTTTTGATCTAACTCCCACACGAAGGGGAGAGTGGAGGGGGGTATGCCTGCGCACAAAAGTAGGTATAACTTTGGTTTGCCCCAACGGCTTTTAATGTTTCTGGGCTCATTAGATAGAGAATTTTACAAAGAATTGAAGGATATGTAGCATGAAATACGTGGTTGTCAAAGAAAATAACAGGGGGCGCTGTTCTCAATGTATGTATACTACTTGTTTTTTCTTTAAAATTTAAAATGGAACGGTATATTTTTAATTTCGTAATATTGAAGCACATAAAAAACTGAAGAGAATGATGAAAACCGGAAGTTGCTACCTTTTTTGTTGACGAAGATATAGTCATACGAAGACAATCCAGAAAAATAAAACTCTTTAAATATAAATTTATTTATTTATTGGGAGTAATAATTTTATTTTAATTTTAATAGGGTTTCTAGACAGTGTATAGTACGTTTTCACTTGAAATTTCATTATACTCTACGCTAAATGTACTTATTTCAATCTTTTTATCGATTTTTTAATTCATTGCATATGTTACGTTAGATTCTCCTTTTAAAAGTTTTTAAATACTCTAGCTATTATTTTTTAAATATCATTTTTTTTATCCTTTCCAACATTGAAATAAAATAATAATAGTGAACAGTGTAGTTTGTTTTTTTTTTAAATTTTCATCTTACAACATGGCATGCACTGTGATACTAAATTACATTATGATGAGACTTCCAAGGTAGGCCATGAAAATCTAAATGCAAAGATTATCGAATTTTTAATTTATCTTGAGAATTGCGCCCCCTCGCGATAATTTTGGAAACTTAAAAATATTTTAGTTGTAATTTCCGTCGTCCATTTTACTATCAAGATTTTTCCGCGAGGTTGTACGATAAACGGTTGCCGAGATATGGCCGGTGGCCGAGCTTAAACAGACACCCGGTATATCTAGTCCCTGGGATTTGATACATAATATTTCATGGGATGAAACCAAAAGTTTGTTTAGAATATTTGAAAATGCTGAAAATACGAAAATTCTTTGGATATGCTTGCTCTGTGTTTTAAAAAGCCCAATTTAAACTAAAGGGCTTTTGAAATACATGCCATAAGTATCTAGTTTACGATGTAGAAGTATTGGAACTACGGTTTTTTTTTACCTATCATACCATTTCCGGCAATTGTTTCAACTATTTTTCTTTTGGTATTAACTAAATGATTATTTTGAGCGTTTCCTTGTACAACGGCATATTTTTTAAAAAAAGTTTTGTAATTTGAGTTATTCGTACGTACATACCAGCTCTTCAAACGCGTGTCCATGATGTTCTCGAAAATTTCCTTTCGTTGTTTCGGTATTAGGACAACGTTATACTCGCATCCATTTTCGTGTAAGAATGAACTCCATTCTTAAACGATTTTTGGTTACTTTCTTTTTAGTAGAAGTAGGTTGGTGCAATAGTTTTTCATATTTTTTTTTCATAATTTCTTTTCGATTTACCTGGTAGTAAATTATTTATGGTGTTGGAGGCCATTCCCGCAATTCTGGTAGCGCAGATTGAAACTCTTCGTCTGACATTCCGCCCACAGATTATATGAGTATTTTTCTAATTTAAGCAATCTTTTCTATTTAAATAATTCTTACAAAGGTCAACTGTCAAATATAAATCAGTGCAACCATGCGACTACGTCACGTTATCAAAATTTCCCTTCATGTATATTTTTAACAATTTTTCTATAAATAAATAATGTAAATACAATCTGAAACAGAGAAAATAGTGTAAAACACTCCTAACAGGAGGCCATTCCAGCGCCTGTTCCTTCGGCCACTCGCGCTACTGGTTAGTGTCCGAATTTGGACATCATGCTGAAATGAAAGGCCTCTGTTACTTGTATTTTAATAT
The DNA here is from genome assembly GCA_963170755.1 of Amphimallon solstitiale. NCBI lineage: Eukaryota > Metazoa > Arthropoda > Insecta > Coleoptera > Scarabaeidae > Amphimallon > Amphimallon solstitiale. Next base: position 252,632,571 of record OY720675.1, read on the forward strand.
ACTATTTAGCTACACCCTAAAGGAAATCTCACAGGAAAAGGCTAGGAGTCATTCCAGATCGCCTTCAAATTCTTCATTGGATTCTGGATTCTTGGCAAATTTTGATGGAATCATATCTCGCCTAGCCTATATGAACAAAATTTTGCAGCATGGGTCCATACCGGTTCTCAATATATTCTTCTTATTCTTCAAGAAGTTCCGTGGATCTGTTCAGTAACTAATTAATCTTATTTCCTTGCGACAGCGAGTTCCAATTGTCTTACCATCCTTTTGGTGGCTTTCGGTGAGGGGGGGGGGTTGCTCGTGCCAGTGTCATCTCCGCTGTTTTCCCCATCGTTTTTTACTCGATCCCCAAGAGTTTTGACTGCTATTGACAACAGAGTCTTCATTTGGGATGACTGCATTGTTCTTTTCGTTTTACTGGTGTCTGCTCTGGCTTAGATGCCATAGGTCAGTACTTGTCTCACACATGTTCTCATGTGTTTGTTCTTCCATATAACATCGCTTACACATCCAGAAATTGCGGCCGCTTTATTAACCTGGTTTGTAAGATTATTTGCCAGATTCCGGTGATTGGATATGTTTCCTCCTAGGTATTTAATTTGCATTACCTTTTCTATGGGTTTATCTTGAATTACCAGCGTATATATTACCGGTTCTTTAGCGAAGGTTAGACATTTTGTTTTTTCGACTGATATATTAAGTTTTCATATTGTTTTATTGATGGCGAGTAATTGTATTTGTAGATCGTTTTTTTCTCTTGGCCACGATATCTCAGTATTATTTTTTATTATATCTCAAGTACCAGACCAGACACTGTAATTTGGTATGTAATTATTTTTGATGGGCAATTCCTAAATTCCTCTTGCACGAAATTATTTGCTTCTCATTATTAAGATTACTGGATAATTTGTATATGCTTTAAGTTGTTTTAGGCATTGCTTTATTCGCGTTTAAATTTTTTAACAATTCTTAACAAATCCTTCTTGTTGCCAATTTCACTCATCTCTAACTTGCATGCTAGCGACTAAATGTCTCCAGTTTTTCATAAGTAAAAATAATTGTGTCCACCTGTTGTAGCTGATTTTGTCGGATGCTACTAGGCGGTAACTAGATGTCGGTTGGAGAAGCTCCCTCTTGAATGGACTCGTCGAAGGATGAGGCAGTAAGCTATTGAATTTGTTCGTAAAAGCAGTAATGATGAGTCCAAAAGGTCGAAATACGTATCGATTAATGGGACGGCATTGTTCATTGTCTCTATCATTTAGTTTATTTATCAAAAACTTTTTAAATTAATTTTACTAGTGACCTTACATTTATTTGTATTGTCAGCACTAATTTAATATCTTTCAAGATTACATCCGAATAATCATATTGTTTACGTTCGCTGACAACCATTGGATTCATATTACTTTTCGATACGTTTATATTTTATAAGCTTCTAGGTTTCTGTATTCTTTGATTTGACGCATACCATGCCAACAAGAGCTGTACATCACTGCGGTAGTACTTACTCATTTTCCTCTACATTTACCAATGTGTTCTAGTCCTATCTGCAAGTTTCTTCCATGCTCTCCTGTCATTGACTATTTCTGTCTATCGTGGTATCTCCATTAGGCTTATGTCGCGTCTCCCATCTTAACTGTGAGCGGCTCCTTAGTCTCCTTCCATTTTGTGATGGCTCTTAGCGCAGTCTCTTTGTTTTTGCGACAAAAGTATCCATACAGTATTATCCGTTGAGAGTTTGCGTACCTTATGATGCCTTCAAATTTTATCAGTTTTCCCACTTCGTAGATCATAAGGCTTGCGGTTATCGTTTCCTTCTCATTTTGTTCCATGTATTGTTCTTAGGATTTTTCTTCCTAATATTCTTCATTTCTCTTCGTCTCTGGTTGTCAGTCTCATTTTCTCTGCAGCCTTATTACTGGTCTTATGATTGTTTTATATAGCTTCATCTTCGTCTTGACTCCAGTGTTCCTGTTTTTGAATACTCTTTGGAATTTGTAGTATGCTTTGTTTCCGGCCTGCATTCTACTTGTAATTTCCTCGATTCTCGGTCATTTTTTGACCAACAAGAAATACTTTTATTATATTAGTATATTATGCAATGAGCATTTAATAATGATAGCTATTAAGACACGGGTAAGAAAATACGAGTGTCGTAATAGCCATTAAATGCGAGTTGCATACACTATTTTTTCTACGACCCCATAATAAAACATTATTTTTTCAACATTCCATTTCATAAATTGAGGTTAAAATTATCCATGCACCTTTGCGAATTTAACTGGTAATAAACTGTTCGTGGTTACTAAGGCTTGTTCCATAATTTCTGGTGGACTCAAATTTTACATTTCGCTGTCATTATCCCTCATTTTTACCATTTATATTTTCAAAAAAGCACAAATTTTAAGTACTTACTTGTTAATTGCAGAGAACTGTCACATTTATTTAATTTGTATATCTGTCAGATATGCAGTCGCCATATTGAATATTGTTTGAATATTGGAATGTCGCATTCCTATTGGATATAAACTTGTATCGTAATGAAAAATCTGTATTCCTATTGGATATAAACTTGTATCATAATGAAAATCTGTACCGTAATGGACATCATTAAAGTACAGGTTCGGCATATCTAATAATACAATTAAAGTATGGGAGTAGAAAATAGTATATTATGCAATGAGCATTTAATGATAGCTATTAAGACACGAGTAAGAGAATTACAATACGAGGCGAAGCCGAGTATTGTAATGAATACGAGTGTCTTAATAGCCATTAAATGCGAGTTGCATACACTATTTTTTCTACGACCCCATAATAAAACATATTTTTTGAACAATCCATTTCATAAATTGAGCGTAAAATTTTCCGTACGTTTTTGCGAATTTGGCTGGTAATAAATTGTTTGTGGCTACTAAGGCTTGTTCCATCATTTCTGGTGGAGTCAAATAGTACATTTCACTGTCATTATCCCTCATTTTTATCGTTTATATTTTCAAAAAAGCGCAAATGTTAACTACTTACTTGTAAATTGCAGAGAACTGTCACGTTTAATTAATTTTTATATCTGTCAGATATGCAGTCGCCATACTGAATATTGGAATATCGCATTCCTATTGGATGTAAACTTGTATCGTAATGAAAAATCTGTATTCCTATTGGATATAAACTTGTATCATAATGAAAATCTGTATCGTAATAGACATCATTAAAGTACAGGTTTAGCATATCTAATAATACAATTAAAGTATGGGAGTAGAAAAAATATGTTATTTTACTGATCAGTAAGCGTACATATAAAAAAGTACATTCAAATTGCATTGCTGAAGAAAAGATTTAAACAGCATTGAAGGGATCAATATTAATTCCTCCTCTCAACTTTGTTTCTTCTTGTACAGTGACATAGATAACACTATATATACTAATTTTAATAGTTAATGGGCTGATATTATTCGCTGCCATATAATTGCTTTATTTATTTAGAACGCGAAGCTCTCTTCTTTTTGTACATATGACTAAAATACTCCTGAATATTGTGTAACTTTTTTTATGATCCTCCTGTATTAAGTAAGATGTTAGTCAAATTTTCATTTCGTAAGTGATATACTAATTTTACGTTGTCTATATATATTTTTTATATGCAGTACAAATAATATAGTAACAAGTATCGTAAAACATATAGTAAATATTTTATAAGATCTTCAGAACGAAGCCATTCAAATATTTAAATTTCACCATAATTCGAAAATACCAATTCTTAATGACCGGATGTGTATATATTCACCTTCACTTTCATAAACTTAAGATTCTCATGCTCGCAGCATTCAACCAATTCTCAAGTTTTGATGACTAAATTCTGTAAAATTTTTTAGAAATTCTGTTCTGGGTCACAAAAAAAAAATTAAATTCATATGTTTTATCATTGAATAATTATTGTGCTGCATCTATTTGTGTATTTTTTATCAGTAAATATAAATATGTTTGTATTTTTATGATATATTCCAGTGCCGTACTGCCATTGGCCTAACATTTCTTATATCATTTTGCATAATGAGGATTTTCTATAAGAAAATGTTTAGGTTCTGTTATATTTTTGTGTATAGATCAATTTTCCAACGGGTAGTTAGATTAAATAATTATCTCTTATCCTGTATTAAATTGAACGTGTAATTAATAGATTCGATGGCAACTTTTTCGAATGATAAGTTTATAATGTTCCACGAAATTATAATTAAGTTTGTTTACGTTTTATAGATAATTGGACCAGATTGCTCATAACACAGGGATGTTTTGTGTATCATATCTCAAGCAATCTACAAAAAACTAAAGAAAATAATTCAATTATTAATGGCGTTAGTCAAATCCAGAAAACATTGAATTCTAAAATGAGGTATACATTAAATTGATATTAAGAGGACTTGTTGATTCAAAGTTCTTCAAATTCAAAAGGGAAAAAAAACCTTATTCGGATGTTTCTATGATTTAAAATGGATACTTTAATTGAAAATTTTAAAAACAGAATTATGCTTTTGTGGTATAGTTGGGTTGGGTGGGGCAATCTTTGTGGTTTCATACTGCTTCTATAATTTCTTTTTAGGTTTTCTCTGGGGCATTTTCTTCTTGTGAGATAAATTATTCATTTTATATCATCATATTATAAACTACTTACCTACTTTCAAATTCAAGAGTAAATTTGACCAAAAGAAATTTGGCATGGCTGTAGTTGTCCCCCCCTCTAAGTAATACTGAATAACATATCCAAGGAATGGAACAGAATGCAATCAAATCATCAATCATTCACACATCTCAAAAAAAAAATTCAAACATAAAAAATATATATTTCTTTACTCCAATGGACACAATAGGAATTAATCGTCTTTTATTTTGTACATCTCTACATTTTGACCAATAATCCACGACATCCACGATTTATTTTAGAGGTTGCAACTTATAGTTATCAATGCTCATATTGCCTTTGAATTATAACAAATCTATATTTTTATTTCCAAATCGCTTATACAAAACCAGGCATTTATAATAGCTATGCCCAGGAAATAAAGTGACAACTTGAATATACTACCCGGAAAGTGTATAGTGCAAGCAACTTGTGCTTAAGGCCGCTCACCCATATAGTTTATAGATTAACAGAAAATGGCTTCTTTAAATGTAATAATTCTTTGGGAGATTTGCATCAACGAACGTTTTGCTTTCATTTGGGGTTAATTACCAATTCAAGTTGATTCAATTTGAATACAGTTATTGTCATCCCATGAAGCAGCACAATCACTTCTTCCTTGCTTCGTTAGATCATTATCAGACAATAAAATATTTTTCGCGCATACAATACGATTTGGTAGTAACATTTCTGTCCTATAATTTTTTTTTCTTCTTCCAAAAGTAGTACCCATAGAGAAAAATAAATTACCATAGAATAACTGATGACTGTGATTTTTTTGGAATATCCTCAACAAGACTAAGAACCACGTCAGGACAGGAAGCAGAATTACTTAGTATTTTCTTCCATCAGCAACACCTTGATTTACTTCAGTTCTGTTACATAACCACTAATGGCCAATATTTTTATACCCCATGTTTAAGGCTTTACCGATAGCTGCGCTGTTAGAGACATGCGCATCTACTACCTAGTACTTATTCTTACGATTTTGAGGTTGTTAAAATTCTTGGATACTGTGAGAAAAGGTCTTATTTTTACCAGTTTATTTGTGTTATAGTCTGGTATTTCCAGCTTGCTAGTGATGTGAAAATTACTTACAATAGATTCACAACTTGTTGACCAACATTAAATTCGTAATGCCAGTCCAAACAGACTCAGTCTGGTGAAGAGAATAATTTAACAGCTATTTGTAAATTGCTAGAGATACTTCACACAAAATACCTGTATTTTATTGTATGAAATGTTTTTTTTTTGTTATTTGTTTATATGGTCATCAAGTATTATGTCAGGCAATAATAGAAAGACTTTAAAAATTTAAAATGAATGGCGTTTTTGTATAAGAATCGTAAGTGTTATATTCAACATTTTGTTGTTGTAAATGATCAATTCCTAGGCATCTATTAATAGTATTATTATGAATTTCATAAATATATATGTGTATATAAAATACATGTACATACAAAATAATACATGGCATTAATAAGCAATCATTCATTTTAACATCTAGTACCAAACTATTGAGGGAATGTATAAATATACTTTGAATATACAACAAATAAATAAATAAATTAAAAAACAATACAAAATTACTATTTTCGATTTTATACGATGATGGTTCGGTGGCCGTCGAAACGTATTTTGTTTAACTAAATACGTTGCATTAACGGAGTCGTATTGTACAGTTTATCACAGCAATGCCCATACCTGTGTGTAAGTAAAAAATATAGAATTACATTTATTATTATAGTAATATACATATAGTTGTAATTATAGACAGAAATATGTGATGTCTTTAGTTTTTAAGTTTTGTATGTTTTTTTTATTCAACATGTTATGTTCTGTTACATATATGACTGATTTTTTACATGAAAAATACGATTTTAGAATAAAAACATATTAGTAAGTTGTATCTATGTTTTATTTTCGTTAGTTCCGACCATATTGTATCAATGTAAGAACTGTACTTTAACTGATATTCCGCCCATTGGCCCATTTACATAGTTCAATATAAGAAAGAATTAAAAACGACGTATTTCAATTTCTCCACAATTATTATAATCAGTATCACCACAAGAAGTTGTGTGAATTAGACTTGTACTCACTGGTTTCATAATAGATCCCAGAAAGTGGACGCCCGATTCACCTACGTGCTTGACCCAGGAATAAGCCAGTTATTTGTGACTGTGAAAACATCATGGATAACTAACTGTAGTAACACCTAGACCATGACTATTATTTAAAAAGATCTAAATAAAATTTTTGGTTATCATAAAATCATGCTATGCTAGCTGTATTATTCATGCCAATATACTTGAAGATTTAGTTGTTGTTGTAATGATATTATTTGTTTTGTTTTATTATTTACCCTATAATAAAACCAAACGATTTCACATCACATCGTATTAACGTCAACAACAAAAGGACAATTTCGAACGTTAACATGTTGTCATCTACTGTCAGCTGACTCATATTTTTCTATTACAATGCGATAAGAACATTTGTTTACAGTTTATGATTATATGCTTTCATAGGAACATATTTCCCTAATGCCCTAAAGACAATAATTTTCCAAGTATGTAGTCGCGTGCTATCCGTGCACTCGATTGTAAGTTTCTCAACCTCCCATGGTGAGATGATTAAAATTAATTTTATTAGATGTTAACTTTTTGACGTGTCTACAACCGTAGAATAACAAATATACACTTTGCAAGTTAAGCAGCGAGAACGATAGGTATGGGTATGTTTCGGCGATTGATTTTGAGTGAAACTTCCAATTTTGACTTTCGACCGATAAAATTCAATATTCAAAATTCTTAAAATATTTCTTGCAGGATCGACATACATGTATATTTTCATGTGATTAAAGTAAATTATATAAAGTAAAACTGTCAAAATGACGTGTAAAACAAATATTTCTACTGACAATTTAATTCATCTGTCAAAAACATGACATTTTAATACACGCTGTGTTAGTTTGCTATCGGATAAACTGCATGTTTGCTAGCGGATAAACTGCATGTTGATTTTCCATGGCAACGAAAATTCAATTCTGACAGTATCGTTCAAATAAATTTCATACATAAACATTTATATTTTTCTCTTTCTTTTGTATATGTATTCAAAGGAATGTTAAATAAAAATATTTCGGTTTATTAATATTAATTAAATGATTCATTAAATTGTCTTACCAAATACCATTCGAGTTTGTGTTTATTTCCGGAACAAACTTTCATTTTGACAAAACTCAAACTTTGTTGCTTAAGGGTAACACGACTCGAACAAATAACAAAAGGTAAAACCGCTCCACCTTCGGTGTCGCGGTTTTACCATGTTATTTGTTCTCGTCAGTTACCAAGCAACAAAGCTTTCGTTCAAAATGAAAGTTTGTCCGGATAAACACAAACTCTTATGGTATTACCCCCGAAAATTTACCAGACTTTTATTTCTATTATAGAGCATTGTTTATAATCGTTTTAGTGTGAAAGAGAAACTATTCCAAGTGTAAATCAGAAAATATAGGCATGTAAGTATTGAGTTACCTGAAAAAATCAACTAAACTCTGTCTAGAATATGAAAGACATTAACACAATTCAAATAGTATTATAAATTAAAAAAAATTATAATAAATACATTTCAAAACTTGTACATTGCAATCATAGGACCACATTGTCGTTCACATTCGACCTGTTACAAGTGAGCTGTATGGTTTGGTATCTAGGAGCTGTTGCTACAACCCAGTAATTTATCTTCTTTATTATACACAATGAATTTTCTGAGCAAACTGTGATTAGGTACTGAAAAATATGTAATAATTATATTAGTGTCGTTTGCCTAAAACACTACAGTGCGACTCAAGCTTGACGTGTAAATAAGTCTGCAAAAAACGTGGGTTCGAAAATATATCCTTGAGGAACTCCTATGTATATTTGTATATTGGACGCTCGATTTTCAGTTGAAAGAATTACCGTGCCTTCAGAACCGATAAAATTCTGTTTTTTAATAAGTAAATACCTAATCAATGTTGGTGTAATCCTAAGCTTTTGAAAACTTCAAATTCTGACAGTTGTCATACATAAATTCAAATTATAGACGCATACATGACATAACCAAACTATCAAAATTATGCGTTTGTGTCTGATTACGTGCGCTATCACCAACCATTAAAAAAGCATGGCCGTTTCTAACGAATAAAAGTATTCGAAGCCAGGGTACCTTTGAACCCACATATGCGTTGTAATTAGCTTTGTAACACACTGACAGATGGCAGTACATGACCAACGGGATCTTGCGATCACTGCACGCTGTTAAGGCCGTAACATACATATAGGTCAATTACCCAAACAGGCGATACACGTCATATGAAACGTCACTGTGATGTCATGACAGTGTTGACAAATAACGTTGCTTTGAGCAAGCGGTACTTTGAAAATAATCTGTGGTTAGGACTAGGTTGACATTTTAAAATATTAGCAAATACTATTAATATGTTTTAAATTATTCGACTATGTCTACAAAAAATATAAACAAATTCTAAATACATGTGAGTTTATTTATTTTAGACTACATTCACAAAAATAATATACACAAAATCTATATATTATTATACATATTAGTGATTAAAAAACTCGTAACATTGCGATAAGCATATGATAAAAAGAAAATAATATTAAGTTGAAATGCTAGTTTTCTTCATCCTTTAACACTGTCTTCTGAATCGGAATCATTTACATTAATTATAAAAGGTAATATATCTTGTCTCTCAAAACCTACTTCTCTATCCCACCATTTTTGAATTTCAGTTTCACAGTGGTTAACGCTATTTGCCCAAATGTCTGGGATTACTTGTGTTAATGCCTCTTTCCACAGTTTTATGCATTCGTCCACTTTTCTACCATATTTTCCAATGTGATTGTTATAGTATGTTTTTGTTATTCCCCACACTAGTTCTATGGGGTTAAATATACAATGGTAGGGTGGAAGTCGAAGAACTACGTGCCCATACTTCTCTGCTAAATCATCGGTTTCATATATAGTTGGTGGTTTATGCTTTTACGTAAAGATATAAATGAAATTATTGAATAAAATAATTAAATATATATGTACTAATCGTTTAACTAAATCCAGTAATTGTATTTTTAAAGCAGCTCCGTCATAGTCAATGTTATTATTGGTGAGCCATGTCTGAATTTCATTTTTAGTGGCAGATGATGTTGGACTTTTATTTTTAATAGTACTGTGGTAACTGGCATTATCCAAAACAATTATGGACGGCTCTTTTAAACTTATAAGAAGTTGGTGTTCAAACCAGTATAAAAAGTTGTCTCTGTTCATATCACCGTGATAATCTAAATACTGACTATTTGTCGGAAATATTAGGTCTGCTCCAGGAATAAATCCATTAGAACTACCTGCATGTAATACAATATATCTAAAACAAGATAATATAATAAATATACATAAGATAAGAATATGTTATTCTTAGAAATATAATGTACCTTTTTCCACCTACTTTTGAAGCTTTTGTGGTTTCTATAGATTCATTTTGCCAAGATTTACGAATTGTTCCATCTTGGAAAACCCAGGTTTCATCAAGGAACACAAACTGGCGAACATTTTCATGTTTCATACGAACATATTGTTGCAAGAATGTAACACGTTTTAATACAATTTGTGGTAGTTCCATTAAAGCTCGTTTAGGATCATCCTTCTTGTAATTAAAACCAATATTGTGTAATACTGTCCGTAAAGATGACTTGCCACCAGAAAAGAGTTCCTTTTCTTTAAGAGTAATATTCAGTGAATGAAGCGTGATTTGTTGTTCTGTAAAAAACTCAAATATTAATTTTATAAACGTAAGTCCTTAAGAACTTACTGTTTCTATCCATGTCATATACTGTATTTCTTATTGCACACTGAGTAAAGTCATCAACATTTACAACAGGCTTACTTCTAGGCCGTTTTCGCTTTGGGCTAGATGGTCCAACCCCCTGTTTTGATGTAGATGATATTTTATTTACAGTTGCAATCTGAATATTTAAAGCACTTGCTACTCTCTAAATGAAAAATATTATTATCAAAACGTTTATTGTATAAACTATAAATAACAGAAAATATTACCTCTCGAACTGCTGTTAGGGGTAGCAATGGCGCATTATTATCGCGTTCTTTTTCAAAATACCCGATTAAAGAGAGAATTATTTCTTTCGCTTGCTTACCTAACGGTTTAGGCATGATTTAGTTGTGAAAACAACTGATTGTTAAAAATGAAATCGGCGTATAAATATAGTAAAAATGGAAGAAATACGTATGATAATGAAGTGACTGAAAAATGTAAACAACTATGACAGTATGACATTTGACAGAATAAAATGTTACCATTTTATATGTTGCAACGGCGTACAGTTCTGGTAACATAAAACGTTACCGGAAGCTAGAATAATATTAGGATTAGTAGGTATTATTGTACTTTAATGTTACTGGGACCGAAATTATTCTTTATGACGTGTATCGTCTGTTTGGGTAATCGACCCATAACTTCAATTTACGTTGTTGAATTTGTTTTTGCTACCCTCTCTTATGTAACGCCATCTAGTAGTAGAATTATAAACCTATAAAGAATGGTTTCTCAATTTTTAGTGAAGTAAACTTTTTAAATAATACTTTAAACATTAACTTCACAATAATTAATATTAATAATATGAAAATAATTAAATAGAATAAAATGAAATGAAATTAAAAACAAGGTTGGTGAAAACTAAGTGGCTGGAATGTTTAGAAATAACAAATTTAGATTTTGAAAATGTTCAACGTTTTCAACTGTATTGGAAGATTTTAAAGACGTTACTATTCCACTATGTAATATTTGTGTGTGTCATTGGTAACATCATTTGCACCTCCTCTAAGCCTAACATGTGAAAATATGTCTTTTACAGCATCGGAATTTTATAAAACTTAATAAAACACTAACTTTGTTCTAAAATATACTCGAATATGTATTACAATAAACTGATATATGGTGGAAACGTGTTACATTCAATTGTACCTCATACTAGATCCATTACGTCTCGTCTTGTTTATGTTGCCGGATCTATTATTATTTCTGTCAGTGACATTTGGTATAACCAAAGAAAAAAATTATTCACAATACAATAATGATAACGTAATATATTTAGTAACTGAAATGCTCTGAGACTTCAGCCTTTCTCAACTTATTTATTATATTGATTTAGATTGTCGGAAAACCTTAAATGTTTCATAATGTATTCATAATAAAATTTAAAATAAACAATATAGGGGGGCGCGATATATTCAATAGCACGTCATTGATGACATTTACATGTTGTCATAACTGTATTAGCCAAACTAAAAAAGTTATTTTGTGGAATTATATTTGAGGGCTTTCATTTCATTAGTTTAGATAAAAAAATGTATACATTGATCGTAATATATGCATTCATGGCAAATAAACACATAATTACCGTTTCAATATTAAATTTCTCTCTTACATATTTTTAATAGACTAATATAGTTCAATTCGGTGTTGTCAGATAAATCATGTCTGTCAAAAAGGGGTGTATTGTGTATATTTGCGTGTTTAGTTTTGCTCTGATATAAATTGTATAAAAACAGTTCTTCTTAGAACTGTACATATTGTTTATTATCTATTTGCGTCCTTTGAATATAATGCCGAAAGCTTTCTGTAAACAGTCGAAGCTTTTTACAAACTTTTCTCTAATCATCTGATTAACGAAAATAGCGTAAGTAATGTTTATTTTAAATTTTATTATGGATGCGTTATGAAACATTTAAGGTTTTTCGACAATCTAAATCAATATAATAAATAAGTTGAGAAAGGTTGAAGTCTTAGAGCATTTCACTAAATATATTACGTTATAATTATTGTACATATTGTGAATAATTTTTTTCTTTGATTATACCAAATGTCACTGACAGAAATAAGAATAGATTCGGCAACATAAACAAGACGAGACGTCCAGGATCTAGTATGACGTACAATTGAATGTAACGCGTTTCCACCATATTTACGGTATTCTTTTTAACCTAAAAATGCAAAATTAAGGCTACTTAACAAGCATTTTCCCTATATATAGGTACTAAGTATATTTCGGATAATGAAGTCTCATTTTCTGACGTACCTTGAGAATTACTTGCCTTTGAAGAACTAAATGACCATAACAACCACGTTTTTCGGTGTAAAAACTACATAAAGTTTCTGTCAGAATCTATTACTTATATTAAATATGAAGCACACATTCAATGAAAAGGCTGAATGTTTGTAGTATCAGAAGAAAAATTAAATTAGTCAAATATCAACTGAGTGACAAATTAATTGTTAACTGGGCGGGTATAATCATACTGCATATTTTAAGCACGTGATTTCAAACATTCTCCGCGGTTAACAAATGGTTTATAATACTTTGAACAGATGGCGTTAATTAGAGGACGAAATTTTTAGGTTCGCAGAATTAAGAAAATCCTATTATGTTTACGTCCGTGATATCGCGAAGTGATAGCGAGATCTAGTTGGCAATGCTCATTTTATTTTACACTAGATGATATTTGTCATTTGTTTATTTACCTATTAATTAATTCGTGCAGAAATTATTATCCAATTTTATTATTTATGTTATTATTCTTAGACATCTTTTTAGAGAGCAACACATATCAGAACGGCAGTATAACAAACTTGATTTCAATATTATATAATTTTCTTGACGTTTTTATTTTTTTTTTTAATTAATAAATTAATTAAACCCAGTTTTACGTACCTTTTTTATTTTTTTTTAAATTGGACATCGAGGGCCAGAACCGATATACAGTTTTTAATTTCGGAACATTTTCAATTCCACAAAAGCAAAAAAGAATCGACTGGTCGCAGTGGATATTTTAATAAAGAGTAGTTGAAAATTAAAAGCCGCAGGGAGGGGGAGAGAGTTGCAACGGAATATTTAATTAAAGATACACTGTGTGTCCGATCCTCGTTTTACGGTAACAATGTTACCGAAATGGCGTGTACAATATGAACGCAGCAATGGCGATCAATGGACGATATTTTTAATTTATTTTTTCATTTTACTTCCCTTTCAAAAATGAAATATTATATACCTAACGAATGTACAAAGCTCACTTGAACACTATTTTGACTTCTTTCCGGTGTTTCCTTAATCGCATTCGTAAAGAGTCAAATATTTTGCTATAAATGGGAATAAAATACCACCCAAAAATACAAAATATCATAGCTGATTTATTCAAAAAGTTAATACTTTAAGCCGTTACTTTGTGATATTCCATAATGAACTAAATAAAACATGTATTACTTTGTTATATCGCTATATTAATCTAAATGTGTGACTACAGTTTGGACCAACTTGATCATTAACCAACACTGTACTACACATGAAACACAAAATGTACGTTATACTTATATCTATACTCCATTCAGTCTAAGAATGGAGCATTGGGAAAGATAGGGCTTAAAATAAACGTTTATGATTGGTTGAAATCGAGTGTGCATTTACACCGGCAAAATAATCGCATTTAGCTCCTTCTGTCAAAAATTTGTTTACTGACAGTTTTGTTCAAAGAGTTTGTCGATTTCCGTATTTTACATAGTTATTTGTTGTTAATATTCTTAAAAAATAGTTCTTCTTAGAACTTGCAAGTGAAGTATTCATTTGTTAAGGTATTTTATCAATTTATAGATATTGTAAATAAGATAATAATTGAAATATCTGCTAATGGAAATAGTATCTAAAATTTATTGGATTTTAACATGAAATATTGCCCTTTACACCTTTTACTCACATATTGATAATGATACCTACATTCTTGAATGTTGTAAAATGAAAGCGTTCTATTTACATGTAGACACAACTTGTATTATTCAATGTTTTCCTTATATTTTAATATTTTTTGTGTGAGCGATATTCTGTTTTGGAAATCTTATCAAATACTGATTAGCTGTTTGCCTTTTCATGTTTGTTAGTATGGTTATCACTTTAAAAGCAATGTAAGCCTTGCTTAAATAAATGTTAATAAACACGTAAAAGTCAAAATATAATGATATCATATACAATGTATATCCCTGCTATCCATATGACAGTAAACATATGTTTTATTTGTTTTCAAAATACAAAATTCATCGTGTGTAAACTGTGCTCATATTGTAGCGCCATCTACTCCATTCTTAGACTGAATGGAGTATAGGTGTTATAACGTAACAAAGGCGGTAATTATATTACAATTTAGGAAACCAGCTTACAGAATACAAGAAAACTGGTACAATAATATAAAATTATAACTGACTTATTTTGATAGCGTTAGTGGAAAAATTACTAACACTTTTCGTTAAAGAATACATAAAGGAATTCGATAACAAATGCCCTAAGTCGACGTTTGCAGCCACTTAACTCTTTGAGGGGTAGACTTTAAAAATTAAAATAACCCCAAGTGGGCATAATATTTGTTATACATTTTTTGTCGGTTTTCGTTGGATTAAGTGTAGACTGTTATGTAATTTACAAGAAACGAAAGCCAATTTTTTGAAAATTTATAAACATTTTTGAAAAAAAAAGGTGGTTTACAAAATGTACCACTGCATACTTAAGACAATTTATGAACTATAATGAAACTTTTCAAAACAATTTTTAGTTTTACTTAAACAAAGTTTAAGTAAAACTTTTTATGCTTAGATTGCTTCTAAACGGTATAAAGGATACAACAATAGTGTTTGTAAATATATATATATATATATATATATATTATATAAAATATATTACAATTCTTTGCCAAAAATACAAATGTATTGAAAAATTCAAAAGATTCTTGGTAGTAGTGGCATACAATGAAGTAAAAGTAATAACAATATGACAACTGGTTGTCAATTAGAAAACAATGACAAATATAAAATGCAAATCACAATGTATAATTGAAAATGTAATCAAATAAGCAATAGGACAGTCGGGATTACTTATATAGCCACATCAAAAGGCTTGGGATTTACCACAAACTGTTCAGTCAATGCAATTATACAAATAACAACGACGCAACTATGTAATGAAAAATTAAGAGTAGAACTGTTGATATTATAACAATATAGAATGTAAAATCAGTCATATATAAATGTAAATGAGAGCAAATAAGCATAGGACAATCGTCACTACCCATGTAATCCTATCAAATCGGATTAGGTTCACCTAAACATGTACAATCTGATTGAAATACATAGACAATCAACGATGCAACTATGTATGTGTTAAGATGTATTTGTAGCTACAGACATATATGTATATATAAATGTATATATATTATATATATATACATTTATTTTATGAAAAATATGGTTTAGGAAGGAAAAAATTAGAAATTAATCTTCTTCAGAAATAAATTCCCCTTCGTCGTTTTCAGATGGAAGAACCATTGGGTTTGGCTGTGCTGGCAGAAGCATATTGATGGTCTCAGAAAGAAACGAAGTAAGTTTTCTTTTTTTAAAAGTGCTTATACTACTGAGCAAGGGATCTGAGCTTAAGAGGACTCGGTTGGATGTATCTTTATTACAGGACTCTCTAGAAAATTCTTGGCTATATGTCATAAAATGCTTATTACGCGCTTCTGCTGCCTCCTCAGATAATTGACCAATAGGTAGCAACGCATTTCTTATTATGACTGCTCCGTGTATTAGTATCTTGTGCATTGTTGGTGTCATTGGATGTCAA
The DNA here is from genome assembly GCA_963170755.1 of Amphimallon solstitiale. Taxonomy (NCBI): domain Eukaryota; kingdom Metazoa; phylum Arthropoda; class Insecta; order Coleoptera; family Scarabaeidae; genus Amphimallon; species Amphimallon solstitiale. Next base: position 252,648,987 of record OY720675.1, read on the forward strand.
GGGTACAATTCGACATATAAACGAACAGTCTCCAGTGCATATTTGTCGTATTTTTCTACATCTATCAAGAATCCGCATGAAATGATTTCCAGTATGACTTTCAACCTATAAATTAAGTCGTAACTGATGCCTCTAATCTCTTAAGCTAATTTCGCATCCTCAAAAAAATCTTCTACTCGTGTTGCCATCATTCGTATTACCGAAATTTGTTTTTTACATATTCACTAACATACCAGTTTCTTTGCAAAATTTGTTCTGTATTTCTGTTTTCCTCTCTTTTCCCATTTGTTTTTCTTCTTCTCTTTTTCTTTTTCTGTATTTCTTTACGGGCAATTTCTATGCCAAATAGAGAATGCTGTCGAATAATCTTACCCTGGCATGTAAAATCGACAGCCCAAATTCAATAGCTGCAAAAAATATTTGTTTTTTTATTATCCAGTTGGTTGAAGTCTTTGGAAGTCGCACCACAGATGTAGCAACGATTCGTAGATGTTGTGCCAGTAACTGCGTTGCAGACTTTTCCGTCAACCATTGTCATTATGAACAGATGTTTGACGAAAAACTTTTTTCCATCAATATCAACCTCAATTGCACTTAAAGAGTTTATGGAATTTTGGACGTACTTCATCTCTTCATTTGTGACATCAGTATTCTCTTTCACAAAACGGAATCTAATTGGGCGGCAGAACGGTGGAGAAGAAGGTGTTGGATTTTCCCCCAATACTCGTTCAGAGTTTTTGCCACAAACTAATCGCACAGGTACAAAGCAGCTCTGAAAAATATTGGCATCTAGATCACCGTCCTCATCAATTTTTTGCTTGAACTGTGATTGCTGCAACCCATCGCATCCCCATTAACATATAATTTTTAATGTATCCCTTTCTTGCTCTAGTATTGTTGATAACACTTCTTCAAGGAATTCAGATAAGCGTTTAACGGTAATATCGATTAAAGATTGCAATTGGTTTTCGGCGTTGGTACTCGTCACTGTGCATGCTTCTCGGGGCGGATAACACTTTTTTTTTGCTTGCTATATTAAACAACAAGGGAAGAACTATTATAATTAGTATTTCGAATTATTTCATATTGTCCTCGTGTTAAATCAGCATATATAAACATTTTCAATGTTTGGAACGGTGTCAGACGCAAAGCGTTTTCACTTTTGGAAGTGGCGTATGCTCTTTTGTATTTTGTTGCTCATGTTGGGGTGCAAGTAATATCTTGTAGTACATCGGAAGCATTTTTTTTTCCAGATTTACTTAACTCAACTTGTGCTGCGTGACCAATAATACCGTCTTCTAAAGTAGAACGAAGCTCCTATGTTTTCCTTCTTTTACTCGTTTCACTGGACCCTCTAAACGATTTTCGAGACCGACCTGGTCGAAATTGCGTGGCCACCGGAATTTCAAATGTTCCTTCTAATCACAGGTGATTATTTTTTATGTTTTGGTTCATCTTGATTTCACTTTGGATTTGAAATGTGCGAAACTGCGTTTAAATTTTGTTTATTGGTCTTCAGTGAATTCTTCACTCAACAAAAGTTGGTCTTTTTTAGTTTTTGCTCGAAATTTGACTTGCTATAAGTTTTCATGAGGTCGAATAAGTATTTGCGGGTCACTATCCGTACTCCCGAAGTACCCACTGTTCCTGAAATAAGGAAAATGTTGCTTTGTAATACATGCAACATCATTCACATATTCAGACATTTTCGTAGGAAAAAAATTAAGTATTGAGATTTTGCTTATCGGCGCTTTTCCGCGGCAAACTTTTTGATTATCTACTACTCAATACTCTAAAGTTCTAATATTAATAAGAAAGGGACACCGGATCTACCTTGATACTGTAAGTAATACGTTGATGAACATAAATTTCTCTGAAAAATCATGCTTATAATAGATGTTATTTTTACGTCATCAAAAGAGTACATTTATAGAATAAAATAGAAAAAGAAATATTGCAGTAAAATAGAAAATTACCTGTAGAATCAGAATCCATCACTTTTCCGCACAAAATTAACGTAGAACAATAATTATTCACTTTAAAAATTAAGGTTTTCACAAAATCGCCGAGATGAGTCACGTATGCTAGGTTTGATGACCAAATTTCTAATGATGCTTTTCCTAATTGGCTATGGTAGATGTCAAAATCTGCAGTACTATGTTAGATATTCCGTTTTAGAAATGATATATGTGAATGTGCACCCAAAGATATGAATAACCCATTAAATTTATTTTAGGAAGCTTGATAATCCCGAAAACCGCAGATTTGATATTTCGCCTCTTCGTGCAAAAATACGAACTTTTTACTGCTTGCTTAAGATATCTTATCGCCTGGGATTAGAAATATTGCAGGTGAGAAAGGCAGACAAAGAAAGAGAGAGTAGAAAAACGTAAGAGCGAATTTCAAAAAAAGTGTGCCTCTTAGTATTTAGAACTCTATTTATGGTACTATATGCCACTAAGTATGTACAAAAAACTTTGTCTGATCACCAGTAATAAAACATGCACTTCTTCCCTTTGGGTAATTGGCAGAATATGTTCTAGAATTTAGACACGAGGAAATAAAAATGTTCAGAAAAAGCCATGCGGAAGATGTTCAAGAAAGGCGACAGTGAAAGATTTGATGAACATGTTTCTAATTTCTTCAGATTCATTAGTTACTAACTTAATTATTACTAGAAGAAAAGTGAGAAAATCATTCCAAAAATTAACACCTGCCTGAACTTTCCCTTATGAAGATTTCCACTGTATTAGTTAATACTGCGGACATTTCTGATGATGATTATTCATGTAGGTTTGATAGTGATCATTCAAAGTGTTTTAGCAGTGATTGTGTTCGGTTTGTCTGCATAATATAGCTTATTCTTAAGTGCATCTTGAGAATACTCACATTATCTGTTTACTATATGTTTCAATCAGATATATTCACATTTTCGTACTATTATAAAATGTTGCTTTTCTTTATATACAGGGTGTAGTACCCAAGATGCCTCGGAGAAAAATTGTCCATAATTACAATCACCATTTCTCTAAAATATTTTTGGTCATCAGTGCCGTGCCGTATACCAGTGGCGTATCAAACTTATGTTTTTTTTAATGGAACAATATATATTTTGTGGCTGATTCGGAAGGCCTTCGAAGAGTACTTTTTTTTTCTTGTGTAACGTCATACCCCTAACTTTAACGGTTTCGCTGTTATAACGGTTTTTCTTCGCAGTTAGACCGTACTTCGACATTTTTTTTTTGGCAGGAACTAAATTGTACCGGCGTTTTGGTTTCGAATTTAGGGATAGACTAAGGCCTCTTCTACCTACTCTTAATTTGTTTCAAGTGATTTAAGGAAAGAAGATAATTTTTGATTGGGCTTTGCAAATAGTCATTTTTTTCTTTCTAAAATATCAAATGGGAATCATATAAAATAATTACATCGTTGGATAATCGAAATTCCAAGTTTGAGATCTGATTAGTTTTTCAGTAAAATCGGTAGACCGGAAATAGTAGTTTACTTCGGTGAAAAAATTGACAAATTTATAAAGAATTCAAATATACTCAAAATTAAATTTGAGAAGAATTTTATTAAGAAAGTTTTTCGAAATTCCTACCGGAAATAGGTCTTTTACTCATATCGAAAATCAGTTTTTTTGCGAATATTTCACAAGTTATGCTTTTTAGACAGGTACGTTACGAGTATAAAAGTATTTAGAACTTAATTTTCAATACATTTTGTATAAAAAAATTTCAAAATTCAGACCGGAAGGAACACTTTTATTCTTATTGAATAACGATTTTTTGCAAATATGTCGTAAATTATGCATTTTATATCTATTTGTCAAGAGTACAAAAGTATTTATAGCTGGATTTGCAATGTTTTTTGTATACATGAAATTTCAAAATTCGTACAGGAAGTATTACTTTTACTCTTAGCGAGTAGCACTTTTTTTCGAATATCTTGCAAAGTATGCATTCTATAGAAATTTATTAAGAGAATAGAAGTACTTAGAACAGGATTTTGAATAATTTTTGTACAAAAAAAATTCTAAAAATTTTATAATTTGCCACATCTCATTTTACTTTCTTATACGTAGTATAAGGAAGTATTGTGATGATGAAAATTTTCGACCTCGAGATTTTTGCAGATGTCCACGTTTTGAAGTCCCCTGATACCAAAGAAGTGGTTTTTAAAAAATGTGTGTGGCTGTGTGTGTGTGTGTGTGTGTGTGTCTGTGTGTCTGTGTGTGTGTGTGTGACCACGATAGCGGTCACACCGCTGTAGATATCAATTCCAAATTTTGTATTTACGTGTATAATCTCCCTCTTGAGAACTGATTAGATTTTGAGCAAAATCGGCAGACCGGAAGTAGTAGTTTACTTCAGTGAAAAAATCGAAATTTGCAAATATTTCGTCAATTACTAAGTTTAAACAAATTTATAAAGAATTCATATGTACTTAGAATTAAGTTTGAAACAAATTGTCTTAAAAAAGTTTTTCGAAATTCCAACCAGAAGTAGGTCTTTTACTCTTATCGAAAATCAGTTTTTTGCGAATATCTCGCAAGTCATGCATTTAAGACAAATACGTTACGAATATAAAAGTATTTAGAACATACTTTTAAATATCTTTTGTATAAAAAAAATTTCAAAATTCAGATCGGAAGTACCACTTTTACTCTTATCGAATAGCGATTTTTTGCAAATATGTCTTAAATTATGCATTCTATATATATTTATGAAGAGTACAAAAGTATTTAGAGTTGGATTTGGAATATTTTTTGTATAAATGAAATTTCAAAATTCGGACCGGAAGTAACACTTTCATACGTATAAGAAAGTCGTGTGGTGGCCACACCTCATTTTTTTATCTTTATATAAATGCTTAAAATTAAAATCACTAACAGAATATCAATGCTGAATGGCCGGTTTACAATTCATGAGAAAAATCGTTAAACTAGGATTCGAAACGTCGAAATTTGCGACCAATTCTCAGTGGTGCGTTAATTTTGTCGCGTCATTAAGAACCACTAATTTATACAGAAAATCATAAAAGAAATTTTTATCTCTACACGCGGCAACATAAATCTTCCGAAATTCTGGCGCTGTAAAAGTTCTATATCCCGACGACCGAAATCTCTAATTAAATTCCCTCATTTTTTTTTTAACAGACAAACAAAAAAAACTTCATCACATTACCACTGCGAGCGTGATAATTTTAAACTCCCAACCAGCCATACTTCATTACATAACAATTATCGTGATGAAGGGCGAGTAATTTTTCTATTTTTCTTGTTTTTTTTTTCGTGTTTCATTCCGTTTCATTCTGAAAATGGTAAAATTTCCTGGAGGCACGTCAACTGTTTCACCTCTCTGTTAAATGGAAATGGATAATAATTGGAGTATTCACCACGTTGGCTGACCCATGCCATGCCACCTTCGTCGGCATCACGATTAAAAACCATACGACACAACGACCGCGCTCTAACCTGCCAGTGTAGGTGGTAATACTCAAAATGTAATGACAGCGCAGAAGGTGTGGTTTTGCATACATAACGTAAGTTAACTATATGAGATTATACACGGCGATATAATAGCTTCATTATTTTCACATAGGACATTTGTCACTGGAATCCCGGAGTGTTTCGTCCTCATAAACTAAGAGGTAATTATTCCGGCGATGTCTTTATTTTATTTTATTCTCCGAGTGACATCTAACTTTACTATATTTATTTTATATTATTGCATGCCAAGTTGATGATAAATCTTTTAAACTGTTTGAAATAATGAAATTTGATTTCTTGCATTTCGAGTGGACAGATGGATTTGGATTTTGACGAAAGGAAGGAACTGGAATACAGCGATAAAGATAGCGATTTATCGAGAAGTGTGATAATGCCTGTCAAGGATGCTCCGCCTGTGGGAATTTTGCGCTTGGATGTCTTAAAGCCGAGAAGATCTTCGGTGGAATTCCGATACTTAACGCAAGTAAGTCTTTTTTTAACATTTTAACACGTTTCTCGCGAAAAGGATCTATTATTTGAAGTTTTACTTAAAACAATGTATGTAAAATATCAAAGTTGTACTATAATTTGGCGCAAATTTGTTGCGAAATTTTATTTCACAACTTCATGACATTAACATTTTCCTTAATGATGACTCAGAATGAAATTCAATTTTCAAAATAAAATAGCTCATTGTGTTTTGAACGTTACTATTACCTAGAAATGAAACTTTGAAAACAATGTCGTCTAAATGTTTCCCTTGACGTCCTATGCACTCGTCTAAACGATGTCGTGCTTTTAGAATAATTCGTTGCCACAGTGCTGCAGGAATGGCGGTAATTTGTCCCCGTATTCGGTCTTTAAGAGGGATCTCTACTCCCAGCCGCTGAGGCCACTGTAAACAGTTTGATTTCCCCATAAAATTAACCGTAAATATTAATCAATTTTTAATTTTTTTATACCAAATGAAAGAGAATTCGAATATCTATGTACGCCTAGTCATATTTTTTCTAAAAATATTTTAGAAATCGTCATAATTAGTAGCAGAAGTAGGTCAATATTAGACATTTTGTCGAATTTATTTTGAAATAAATAAGAAGAAATTCAAAATTGTACTACTAAGCGTACGTATATTTGAGTTTTCTCTACAAATTGATGTAATTATTTATAGCATTGGTTGAAATTTGATCTTAATTTTAAGTGGAAATCGAAACCCCTGCAGTGATAATGTTTATGATTTTTGTACATCGTCAAATGGACTGGCCCTTCCAGTAGAGATCCCTCTTAAGTTCATTTACATACGCAAGAGGATTTTCATTCACCTTACTTATAAGGTAGCCCCAATCTAGTGGTGTCAAATCAGAGCTTCTTGCAAGCCATTTAACGTTACCTCTACGCGAAATTAATTTTTCATGTAAAAACAGTATTACTGTCTCTCAAGCTTCATTCGCAATATGGCTTGTCTTCGAATTTTGAAATTTCATATACAGGCTGGCTGACAAAAAACGCCCCAAGCCGTAGCTCCGTTATTTACTATCCGATTTTAAAAAATAAAATATCAAATAAAATGGTTAAGTAAATATTATCAATTGCCGTAATCGAAATATTATTAGGAACAAAAAGTTTGAACATGCGATAGTCAATTTTTTTTTTTAAATGGCAACGTATATTTTTAATTAATGTTTCGGATAAAGAATGTTTTCCTGATTTTGATGATGTATAACACGTCAATTTTTCAACATAAGTTTCAAGTGTGCCGTGAATAGCAATCAAATGCATCAAGTAATAAATACTGTCAATTAGAATGTAAATGTTAATAAATACTGTCATTGTGACATTTGTGTATCGGTGTGACATTAGTTCAACGTTCTGATTCTTTCTGTGAGTTTAATTCATCATTAACATGGATAGCAATCAACTGACCGACATGTTGCAAGTATACTTTGAATGTAATCGAAATAGTGCTGAAGCTGTGAGACTCTACAGTTATCGTTATCCGACAAGAGAGGTTCCAGACCGTCGTAAATTCGGAAGAATCGAACAGAATTTAAGAAAATATGGAGCCTTCAAAATGCCAAAAAGTAAGAGTCGACAGTTTAGGGAAAATACAGAATTGGATGTTCTTTTATGCGTGGAAGAAAGTCCATGGACTTCTACTCGGAGAATTGCAAATGAGGTCGGCGTATCGCACCAAACAACACAAGCGATACTCAAAAAGCACAAGTTCATACCATACATCTCTCAAAAAGTACAAGCACTATTGGAAAATGATCATGGTCGAAGAATGCAATTTTGCAACTTTTTCTTAAATGTTACACAACGAGATCGTAATTTTTATCGAAAAATTATTTGGTCGGACGAATGCAGTTTCAGTAATAATGGCATTTTTATCAGAAAGAACAATCGATGTTGGAGCCAAGAAAACCCAAGAATTATAATTGAGAATAATTTTCAGCAAAGATTCAGTTTAAATGTATGGTGCGGTCTTTGGGGTGATCGATTAATTGGCCCATTTTTCATAGATGGCATCTTAAATCAAGCAAAATACCATCAACTATTGCGTGAAAACATTACAAACTTTTTAGATGATTTGCCAATTGCCGAGCTAAACAGAATGTACTTTCAGCAAGATGGCGCCCCTCCTCATAATGCCTTAATAAATGTTGAATGGTTAAATGCGACATTTGCTGAGAGGTGGATAGGGACCAATGGACCAATTCAATGGCCCGCTCGTTCGCCCGACCTTACGCCGCTGGATTTTTGGTTATGGGGCTATCTTCAAGATCAGGTTTATTTTACTAGTCCGGAAAATATAGACATTTTACGGCAAAGAATTCTGAATTCTTGCCGCGAAATACCTCCTAATTTTATACTCAACGCCACTAATGGAGTAATTAGAAGGTGTCAACTATGTCTTCAACAAGGCGGCAGACAATTTGAACAATATTTGTAGATAAGTTTCGTATTTATTTGTATTTTTTTAAAATTTCCATTCCAATAAAATGATATTAACCACGGCACACTTGAAACTTATGTTGAAAATTGACGTGTTATACATCATCAAAATCAGGAAAATATTCTTTATCCGAAACATTAATTAAAAATATACGTTGCATTTAAAAAAAAAATTGACTATCGCATGTTCAAACTTTTTGTTCCTAATAATATTTCGATTACGCCAATTGATAGTATTTACTTAACCATTTTATTTGATATTTTGTTTTTTAAAATCGGATAGTAAATAACGGAGCTACGGCTTGGGGCGTTTTTTGTCAGCCACCCTGTATACCAAAAATATTGCAAATTTAGCACTAAATACTTCTGTACTCTTGATAAATATATATAGAATGAATAATTTACGACATATTTGCAAAAAATCGCTATTCGGTAAGAGTAAATGTGATGCTTCCGGTCTGAATTTTGAATTTTGTTTTATACGAAAGATATTGAAAATTATGTTTTAAATACTTTTATACCCGTAACCTACCTGTCTAAAAAGCATGACTTGCGAAATATTCGCAAAAAACTGATTTTCGATAGGAGTAAAAGACCTACTTCTGGTAGGAATTTAGAAAAACTTTTTAAATAAAATTGTTCTCAATTTTAATTCTAAGTACATATAAATTCTTTATAAATTTGTTTAAACTTAGTAGTTGACGAAATATTGGCCAAATTCAATTTTTTCACTGAAGTAAACTGCTACTTCCGGTCTACCGATTTTACTGAAAAACTAATCAGGTCTCAAGAGGGAGATTATATTCGTAAATACAAAATTTGGAATTGATATCTACAGCGGTTTGACCACTATCGTGGTCATACGCACAGAGAGAAAGAGAGATAGAGAGAGAGACATTTTTTAAAAACCAGTTTTTCGGTATCGGTATAATAAATGTGTTTAGAATGTCTAATTTGCGAGGTATTTGCTAAAATCTACTCTTCTATAAGAGTAAAAGTGTTATTTCCGATGCGAATTTTGAAAATGTTCTTCTGTAAAGTTATTGTTGAATTAAAGCTAAATGGCACATAAAACAGCAAAATTCTTGAATTAGGTAACAATATTGTACTATCCCTTAGAGCGTGTCGATTTTTTCATGATCCAGTTTACATCAATATACATACATGGTGTATCATGGGGATAGCAGATTGTGCATTTATGAGTGAAGCAGTTATTTTTCCTATTATAGCCGCTCACTACGAGGACATTTTAAATATATTTTGTATTATACATGTGCTACATATAGGTGGTCGACCACATCCCTGACATATACCAATAAAAAATCATCATTTATCACATACTTAGTTGTCTGTGATTTTGGATAATTAACACTACCAGTTATAATGCAAGTGTCCATTACTCATTAAAAGTCATCTATTCCGGAACATCATGTTCTTCGAGATTAATGCTGTCGGTAAACTTTTTGGATAATAAATAATTTCTTTGATATTCTCCAAGAACAAAAATCAGTAAGTAAGCTCTTCTTTAGAAAAGTTCATTATGAATCAATCACTTAAATTACATTAAACTTACTAGTATCGACAAATTACGGCTGCTAACTGAAAAGTAACTTATTAAACGTCATCCATTCAATGTCAATTTTGTAGCTAATTTCACGGATGTAACATATCATAACCATATTCATATAAAAACATGAAACTGACAGAATTATATCCAAAAATGAATAACCCAGAAATGAACACTTTTTAAAATATTAGCGCTCTATATGTAAGTTTTATGGACATGGAACTATAGAGCGTTTCAACCTTAGTATTCAGTCCAGTTTTTTAAGAGATATATACTTCTCTTACTACCGTATGCAATTTGTAATAAACTGTCTTTTTTTATTTCAAGGCAATGTTCGATTTATTATGTTTATGGTTGGTATTGTCGGTGTGGTTTGAAGTGTCACAACATAATCTTCATGTCAAGTGTCAAATTAATGATATAATATAATAATATATTAAGATAATATCCTAACCAACAAGTATTTAAAATGTCATGTCATTATATTGAGTTACCGACCTAATCTGTTATTGTCGAAGTGACAACTATGTTGTCTGTCCGCATAAAAGAGATACTGAATACTAAGGTTGAGGCGCCCTATAGTAATTGAAAAAAAATCGAATATGCCTTTATTAGGTCCTTTTATTATGAACAAGACTACCAAATCTTGTGACCATCTAAAACGTCGTTTTTGTAAAATATTGAATATTTGAAAAATTTAGATTTTGGGATTATACTATGATATTACTTTTTGACTAAGTATTGTATGGGGAATACAAAAAATATGATAACATATCGAATGTTTCATTTACAGAACTATAACTATGGTCAGCCATAAACTTATCGAACAATGTGTTAATACAAAATAAAATTAAAATGTGCTCCCAATGAGTGACTATCATTAAAAAATGAGGTGTGGCCACAACACGAGTTTCTTATACGTATAATTATACAATTTTAAGAATTTTTTTATACAAAACTTATTCATAATCCTATTATAAATACTTCTATCCTCTTAATAAATCGCTATAGAATGCATACTTTGCAAGATATTCGGTACTCGCTAAGAGTAAAAGTGCCACTTCCGGTCCGAATTTTGAAATTTCATGTATACAAAAAATATTGCAAATTCAACTCTAAATACTTTTGTACTCTTAATAAATATATATAGAATGCATAATTTACGACAAATCTGCAAAAAATCGATATTCGGTAAGAGTAAAAGTGGTACTTCCGGTCCGAATGTTGAAATTTTTTTTATACAAAAGATATTTAAAATTATAATTTAAATACTTTTATATTCGAAATGTACCTACCTAGAAAGCATGACTTGCGAGATATTCGCAAAAAACTGATTTTCGATAAGAGTAAAAGACCTACTTTCGGTTGGAATTTCGAAAAACTTTTTTAAGATAATTTGTCTCAAATTTAATTTTGAGTATATTTCAATTCTTTATAAATTTGTTTAAACTTAGTAATTGACGAAATATTGGCAAAATTCGATTTTTTCATTGAAGTAAACTGCTACTTCCGGTCTACCGATTTTACTGAAAAACTAATCAGATCTCAGGAGAGAGATTGTACACGTACATACAACATTTGGAATTGATATCTACAGCGGTTTGACCGCCATCGTGGTTACACACAGACACACAGACAGACAGACAGACGGACACACAGACATTTTTTAAAAACCACTTTTTCGTTATCAGGGGACTTCAAAACGTGGACATCTGCAAAAATCTCGAGGTCGAAAATTTTCATCATCACAATACTTTCTTATATACTACGTATAAGAAAGTAAAAACGCTTCGAAGTATATACGTATAAAATAGTAAAAAATGAGGTGTGGCCACCACACGACCTTCTTATACGTATGAGCGTTTCAAACTATACAATTTTAAGAATTTTTTTATACAAAAATTATTCAAAATCCTATTCTAAGTACTTTCATTCTCTTAATAAATCGCCATAGAATGCATACTTTGCAAGATATTCGAAAAAAAGTGCTTCTCGCTAAGAGTAAAAGTGCTACTTCCGGTCCGAATTTTGTAATTTCATGTATACAAAAAATATTGCAAATCCAACTCTAAATACTTTTGTACACTTAATAAATATATATAGAATGCATAATTTACGACATATTTGCAAAAAATCGCTATTCGGTAAGAGTAAAAGTGGTACTTCCGGTCCGAATTTTGAAATTTTTTTTTATACAAAAGATATTTAAAATTATCATTTAAATACTTTTGAACTCGTAATGTACCTGCCTAGAAAGCATGACTTGCGAGACATTCGCAAAAAACTGATTTTCGATAAGAGTAAAAGACCTACTTCCGGTAGGAATTTCAAAAAACTTTTTTAAGAGAATTTGTCTTAAATTTAATTTTGAGTACATTTGAATTCTTTATAAATTTGTTTAAACTTAGTAATTGACGAAATATTTGCAAAATTCGATTTTTTCACTGAAGTAAACTACTACTTCCGGTCTACCGATTTTACTGAAAAACTAATCAGATCTCAAGAGGGAGATTATATACGTAAATACAAAATTTGAAATAGATATTTACAGCGGTTTGACCGCTATCGTGGTCACACACAGACACACAGACACACAGACACACACAGACATTTTTTAAAAACCACTTTTTTGGTATCAGGGGACTTCAAAACGTGGACATCTGCAAAAATCTCGAAGTCGAAAATTTTCATCATCACAATACTTCCTTATACTACGTATAAGAAAGTAAAAGGAAACATAATATGAACACATGCTCCATAGACCAACCGATTTCAATAAAATAAGTTCAGCTTGTTGTGAATATACACCATCTATACCTCCGAGTACCTAGAAAACAAGCAATGAAAACTAAAAAATTCGCTTTTATTTGAAAAGATAAAACACCTTATGTTTGAATTTAAAAAAAAGAAGTAATCATAAGATATTACATATGCAAACTCCTCAGTCTTTAAAACAATTATATACCCTAGATCAGTGGTTCCCAACCGGTGGTTCGCGAACCCCTGGAGGTCGCGATGTGTACAAAGGGGGTTCGCGAAAATAATAGCGTAATGGCGGGATTTTAAATGGCCAAAGAAAAATAAAAGCAAAAAAAACAAAAACACACAACAAAATAAAAAAACACACCAAATGCAATGCAGATTGCACGCTGTTGTTTCGAACGGATGCATACTGCCTATATCTTATGGTTGCCAACAGTTAGTTAAGCTATTTTACGGCCTTTAAATTCAAACTCAATGCTGTAAAAATCAAATGATGCGTCTACATGCACCGTTAAATATTAGCAATAGATAAATACATGTCTGGAATACTTAGAAAACGTTCAAACGTCTGGAATACTTAGAAAACGGTCGTAAAAATGACAGTGGCAACGGTCCATGTAAACTTAGATTTTAGTTGCACGCAGACTTTAGAATTAGATGCTTGTTCACAGCTGGGAACTGGGAGAGTAGTGTTGCATTTACCGACGTTCGTACATAGGCTTATAAACCTTGAGTGATTTAGTTCGCAATTAGTAGAATAGCTACTGTGACATTGTTTGTTTATTAAAGTTCTTCTCGTGTACATAATTTTTAATAATTATTATACCCCAATTTTATTATGGATCGATGGTTAAAAACGGGTCGTTTAGAAACAACACATGATGATACTGAAAGTTGTATTGAGCTACCGTTTCACCAGAGTAAAAACCAAGAAAATGGTGAACATGGTGTGAAAAAAGGGAAAAAGCGAAAATATATTACAGCGACTATTTACAACTAGGTTTTCATTTTACTGGGGAAGAGTCTGAACCTAAACCGCTTTGTGTTATATGCAACGAAATTCTTGCTAATAGTAGTTTAAAACCATCACTTCTTCGTAGACACCTTGAAACAAAACATCCGACGCACAAGGATAATCCTCTTGAGTATTTTAAAAGAAAATTATCAGATAATAAAAAGTGTAACCTCTCTTCTTTCCTGTCTTCAAACGAAGATAGTAAAATGGCTCTTGAGGCATCATTTCGAGTAAGTTATAGAATTGCAAGATCTGGGCAGGCACATACAATGACAGAAAATTTAATTGGACCATGTGCAAAAGATATCGCGAAATGTATGCTTGGAGAAAAGGCAGTAAAGAAAATTGACCTGGTTCCCTTATCTAACAATACGGTGTCGCGTAGAATGAATGATTTGGCAAATAATGTGGAGAACGAACTTTTGAAGAGAATAAAATTGAATTATTTTGCTATCCAACTTGACGAGTCGACCGATGTAGCAAAAGCCGCAATCTTGCTTGTCTACGTTAGATATATTTTCACGAATATCGTTCAAGAAGATGTACTATTTGCAAAACCATTGAAAACCTATACAACTGGAGAAGCAATTTTCGATATGATCAATGGTTATTTTCAAAAAAATGGAATAAACTGGTCTTATTGTGTGGGTGTGTGTACAGATGGTGCAAAATCAATGACAGGAAAATGTTCTGGTTTTGTGGCACGGGCGAAGAAGATCAACGAGAAAATTGAATGGACTCATTGCTGTATTCATAGACAAGCGTTGGTATGTAAGCGTATTCCTGAAGAGTTATCTACTACTTTAAGTGAAGCCGTAAAAATTGTAAACTTTATAAAATCGCGTGCTACAAATAGCCGTCTATTCCGTGCGCTTTGTGAAGACTTTGGAAGTCTCCACGATTCTTTACTACTTCACACAGAAGTTAGATGGCTTTCCCGTGGCAAAGTTTTGACACGCTTGTTTGAATTGAAGTCTGAAGCTCAAGCATTTTTTATTGATCATCCGTTTTATTTGTCCTCTTGTGTGTCCGATGTTCTTTGGCTGCAAAGGCTTGCATACCTAGCTGACATCTTTTGTAAATTAAATGAATTAAATATGTCATTACAAGGAGCAGGTGTCACCATTTTCAGTGTTCATGATAGAATTGTGGCTATGCTAAAAAAGATCAATTTTTGGATCCAATGTCTCCAGATGAATGAGTATGAATGTTTCAGTTCTCTCTGCACTTTTTTATCAGAAAATTCAATGAAACTTGACGAAAACATTAAAAGGAATATATGTGAACATCTGAAACATCTTCAATTAACTTTCGATGACTATTTTCCCAATAGATGCAATATATCCATCTCAAACAACTGGATACGTAGTCCATTTCAAGTAAATGTAAGTTTAGAAACCTCTCCAACTTTATTAGAAAAAGAAAAGCTCATAGAGCTATCCTGTGATAGTTCTCTGCAAGCTATTTTTAAAGATCACTCCTTATTTGACTTCTGGCTCAGTATAAAAAATATATATCCTGTTCTGTCAAAAAAATCCATAGACGTTCTATTACCATTCTGCACAACTTATCTGTGCGAGAAAGGATTTTCAACATATACTTATCTGAAAGATAAATATAGAAACAGGTTAAATGCAGAACCTGATCTAAGACTGAAATTGTCAGATATTGAGCCAAACTTTCAATTGCTTTGTTCCATGAAACAGCCAAAAATATCCCATTAAGAGCTTCTTCCAAGGGAACATGTGCTGAAATAAGAACCAGTTTGTTAAATTTATTTTGTATTCAATTTTTATAGCTTATTTTAGTCTTATTAATATTAATCATTTTAGTCTTATTAATGTTTGTGCAATATGTAAAATAAATGTTCTACAAAATTTTATTGTTTTTTTGCCTATCATTAACGACTACATAGGGGGTTCGCCAAATTCTGTTGGATTTTACTTTTGGTTCGCGAGGAGAAAAAGGTTGGGAAACACTGCCCTAGATCATAAAACCCAATCAACAAACATACGAGGGCTGTTCTCTTTCTGCTGAGGCTGGGAAAGTAAAACACAATTTATTTATAAAAAAACATTTATTATTCTTCAAATTGTTCTTCACAGTCAATGCATTTTTGCATCCGTGAAAACCAATCTCGAAAACATTTTCTCCAATCTTCTGGCCGAGTTTGTTTATTTTATTTTTAAAGACATCAACTTCTCCTTGGGCCGATGGGAAACTTTAATCCCGTAATTTATCCTTTACCCGCGGAAATAAGAAGAAGTCATTTGGTGCTAGGTCTGGACTATGTGGTGGATGATCTATTATTTCTATGTTTTGGGCATTCAAATACTCTGTTGTTCCAGTGGCAGTGTGTGCCCGAGCGTTATCTTGATGAAGGATTATATTATTATTATTATTATTATTATTATTAATTCCAAAAATGTGGAGACCATCTTCTTGCTTCGACTTTCTTCACGAACAACTTCTGTGGGAGCCGACTTATTCTCAAAGACCCAAACTGTTGATTGTTTTTTCTCGGGATCATAGCAGTATACCCATGTTTCATCATCTGTAATGATGTTGTACACCAAATGAGACGATCCATGGTTAAAGCGATCTAGTATAGACCTGCACCATCTCACATGGTCTCTTTTTTGACCTGAAGCCAAGTTGTGGGGAATCCACCGAGAATAAAGTTAAGGCCCTTTAAATGTTTATGTAAAATAATGTTAATTGCTTTCACACCAATCTTTAAAGTTGCTTGAATGTTTCTGACAGTGTAGTATGCCGGTCTACAATGTTCCCAAAAAAATGTTTTTTCCTGTAACTGCCGTTTTTGCCATACGAGCTCGAAAACTGTCGTTTAAGAAAATTGGACCGCGTTGAAATTCATTGTGTCACCGCTTGACGGTAGCGAAGAAACTCGACTTGTTACACCATTCTTTACGGCTTAAGCTACGCTTGAAATTGTAAAAATCACCGTCCGATAATGTTTCTTGTTCAGTTCCATGATTTATTGGCGAAAGGACTAAACTAATGTAACTTACAAACAAACAGGTATATTTGACAACTGTCACTATAACAAAACATGTAAACAACTGATTGAAATTGTCATACAAAATTTGTCGCAAAATGTCATCGCTTCCTTGTATCATGCAAGAATTTAATATTAATTATACTTTGTAACATCATAAATGGCCTCGCTGAAACTGATATTCGCTCAGACATCCATCTCTTTATAAAAATGAATTAAATAACTCGTCTAGTAGCACTCCATTATATATTTTTTTGTAAATTCTTTTCAAACGAAACAAAAAATGAAGGGAGCAAAAACTAAAAAAACTTCGCACGATTCCATTAGTTTATTAACGGGCCCGCGAGATAAAAAAGCGCGTGGCCGTTATTCCAACACCAAAGCGCCGAGCTTTTATCTGTGCGCGAACATCAAGCGCGCTTAAAGAACCCATTAGTCGCACGAGGATCGTTTCCATCCGGTAAAAGACACACTTCGGCGAAACACATTAAGCTCGGAACGAACGAGTGTATAGCAAATGCGTGATCGAAGTGTTCGGGAAACATGAAGGATGGAAAGGTGGCGACCAGGAAGTGCTGTTCGGATGACATCCGGTCATTTAGGTGTTTGTCACATCAAGTTAATAGATTAAAGGAGCGTAATATAGTTTTGCGCAAAATTAAAATTTATTTTGGACATACATGGATGTACAGGTGTGAGATGATGCCATTAAGGTCCAATTAAAAATTCGGTGCTTGTCGAAAATTTTTCTATTCTTAAATTTTGAATTTTATCTATTTACATAATAAATAATGACTACAATTTAAACGGGCATTATTAAAAATAAATGCAGCTTACAGTTGTGCATTATTTAAATGTTACTAATCCATTTTTAAATATCAGATCCTTTGAAAACTTGAAATTGATGTAAAAAAAAATTTGCAATTCGTTTTAAGTGAATGCACCTCAGTGTATGTATTTTAACACTAAAAAATCTGTGCGCACCAACAAAAACATCAGCGCCCATTATTTAAAAAAAATTACCCCTCAGATTACAAAATGAATCTTTACTAAAATAGTTCTTTTTTATAAAAATAACTCTGGACACTATATACTTGTTTTGTTTACAGTAATAAATCATTAAGCTAGTAAATAAATAGCTTAAAACGAGTAATTGTGCATTAAAATCTGTACCCGAATTTAGTGAATCAGAAACTGATCAGTTTCCAGAGGCAGAAAACAAGAAAATGAGTGTGCTTAAAACCACACGGCAGAAGAGAAAACTTCATCAAGGCGAGGTTAATAATACGAAATCCAACTTTTTTTTCGTTCTATATTACATTAGGGTCATCCTGCATCGACGAATTCAGTTGCTGAGATTTAGTGTGCTTCTTTTGACGATACTTCTTCACGCGCGCATTAGACAATTCCCTTTTTCGTTTTAATTTGTCATCGATTTGATTTTCTTCATCCATCCAGTGTAACAGAAAAGAATTAAATGCTTATAAATTCGTATATAATGAGCAATTAAAGCAATGCTTTATTCTCAACGTTTCTGTTTTGCATTGGTATACAAATTATAGTAAATGCGTGTGGACGTTATTTAACACCCGGAATATACTGATCAGTTTCCGAGTCATCCATATCATTTTAATAAACATGCTAAAACTTACCTGAGCGCAAAATATTATATTATATTATTATAGAGATAATGTCTCATACACACACAACAAATTCTTTGGTTAACCGTCCGCGAAGTTACCAATTAGCGAACGCAACACATTCCGCGAAATACAATTTCGCGGCCGTTGCTATGGCAGCGGCCCCGATATATAATCGCGTGTATATATATACCGTGGGTATATCACCTATGTTCAGCTTTAAAATAAACGCGTCAACGCATGGAACATTATGCAACCAACATTGCGTTATGTAACTAACAAACTAACATCGGTCAATTATTTGTTTCGACAAACGTCAAAATCAATGTCATAACAGAAATGACATTTTGAATATTTCAATATTTCACATTTGTATTCACCTAATTTAAAAAATGTATAAAAAAGATGATAAAATAGAAATTTAAACTGGTATAAAGCTGGAAACAGTTTAAGGAAAGTGCGGGATCTGTTTTCTGTCAAATATCCTGAGAAGCCCATACCATCTATCGGAACAATTCAGGCGATTAGTAGGAAATTTGATTCTGATGGCTGTATAATAAATACCCATAGAAAGAAAATTAAAACTCCTCACATCCTTACTTGACACGGTACAATTTTCTGTACAAGATTCTGCACAGCTTTCTGTACAGAATATTCTGTACAACTATCTGTGCAGAATTTATTTTGCCCACTTGCAACGATGCAAAATTTTAAAGGTCCGGGCATGCGTCGAATGTATTACTAGTTTGGCGGGTATCCGAAATTTTGTAACCCTAAAATTTCATTTGTGTGTATTTTTCTGGAAAAATTCCAAATGGACACAAATAAAAGAAAGAATTTATTACGAGCTGCAGTTCTTGTTATAATAACAAACATTCTTAATATAAAAAATAAAAAACGCGAACAAAAAAGAAAGATATGGACTAAACCTTGGCTTTTAAGGCGGCCGGGATGTTTTGTCATTAATTAATAATGAATTACGCATTGAGGACCCTGACTTATATAGGAATTATTTACGGATGAATGATGCTCTGTTTCATAAATTATTAGATTACATTAGAGCTGATATTACAAAGCAAGATACATTTATGCGAGACAATATATCAGCCCATAGCAAGTGAGATATTCTTAATATTTAAAAAAATCAAATACAATATACTTATGATTTTTCAGGTTGCAAATTACTTTGCGGTTTTTAGCAACTGGTGAAAGTTTCCGGTCTCAAATGTATTCAACACGAGTTCATGAAAGCATTATTTCCAGGTTTGTTCCAGAAGTGTGTGAAACAATTTACCGGAAGTTAAGAGAGCATTATTTAACAGTATGGTGATTAATTCTCACATACATTTTTTTTTTGATATTTATAGGTACCCAGAGATCCTGAAACTTGGCAGAAAATTGCTACTGAATTTTTTGAAATGTGGCAATTTCCCAATTGTGTAGGGGCACTTGATGGGAAACATATTACATTTAGACCACCATTATGTGAAGGATCCTATTATTATAATTATAAAGGGCAACACAGCATAGTTTTGCTGGCCATGGCAGATGCTAAATATAAATTTGCCTATGTAAATGTAGGTACTAATGGAAGAGTGAGTGATGGAGGTGTTTTTCGTGAAAGCTTACTCGCACCTTGCCTAGCAGAAAACAAATTGAATTTTCCACCCCCATGTAATTTGCCTGGTCGAAGAAAAAAGGTGCCTTATGTAATCGTAGCAGATGAAGCCTTTCCATTAACAGAAGGAGTTATGAAGCCATATCCGCAAAGATTTTTAAGTCATGACAATAAAATACTTAATTACCGATTATCAAGAGCACATTTGGAATTTTAGCTAATAGATTTAGAGTTTTATTAGAACCAATAAATTTAGATGTTGAAAAAGTAGAAATAATAACTTTAGCATGTGTGGTACTTCATAACTTCTTGGTAACAGAAAGTGAAAGGTATGTTACAGATGTTAACATTAGCAATACCAAACATTTACCAACAGTTGTAAAACAAGGTGGTAATAAATCAAGTATTGAAGCCAGAAATATTAGAGATGAATTCCGGAACTATTTCTGTACCAAAAATGGGAGTGTGGATTGGCAGGAACACACAGTAGCTGAGCATAATATGTAGAACATTGATTTATGTTTATTCCAGTTATGATTAATTAATATTAAAAATAAAGTCTAATACAAAAAAATATTTATTTATTTAAATATGTATATATAACATTTAAAATTTTAAATTGAACTTCATTTTTTATTCGAAGACAATTAATTTCTTTAATTTTGGCGGCTACTAATTTACCAAATACCTCCTCGCTGTTTTCAGGCTGTTGAGTTGGCTCATTCTCCAAAGCAGAAGTAAGTTTTACTAAAGCATCATTTGCATGTTTCAAATATTCATCATCTTTTCATTTCTTGCGGGATGAAGTACTGTTCTTAATAGCTTCACATTTCCTTTTCTTGTTTTCTGTGCCAAAATCACCTGTATTTATAGCGCCTTCCTCAATATAATTACTTGAGGTACTTGGAGCAGGTTGAACGTCCTCATTTGCATTGCTTATAAATAAACCAGAACTGTAGTCCAACTAAGAAGACTAAATATTAAAAATTAATATTAAAATACCAATACACAACTTACAATATCTGTGTTATCTTGTGAATAGTCGATATCTTGATCCACTTGCACAATTATTTCTTCACCTTTGCAGTTTTCGCTAATAACATCAGTCGACTTACGTGCTACTGTATGATATACAATAAACATCATATCTTCAAAATACCATACAGTTGGTTCTGCAATCTATAAAATATGGTCAATATATTTTAGTACTTTCTTAAATGATACTTACATCATCATCACCACATCCACTTTTCTAAGACTGTTGCCACTTTCGATATTCAGACAGAAAAGTAGTCCTTAAAGAATTAAATTTTGTGTTTACTTCTAATATGGTTATGACATTGATTTTGACGTTTGTCGAAACAAATAATTGACCGATGTTAGTTCGTTAGTTACATAACGCAATGTTGGTTGCATAATGTCCCATGCGTTGACGCGTTTATTTTAAAACTGAACATAGGTGTTATCGTGTGCTATGTTCAGTGATAAAAAAAAACACGGTATAAATAGACAATATGAATACTCGCTTACGAGTCCCGCGCTGGTCTGATGCTAACGTGCCGGCTTCTCACCCATGCGGCTCGGGATCGAATCTGCTTGGGGACATGAATTTATTTATTCATTTAAATTTCAATTTAATTGAAATTAAATACCTCTATATGATATATTTCTCTCGTATTTTTTAGTAATAATAGTAAATAATGTCTCTATGTGAAGTAATAATAACACCGTCAAAGCTTTCTTTTGAAAAATAAATTGCAAGAAATTAGTGTTTAATTGAAAATCCTAAATTATTAAAAAAAACTATAAGAAATAAGTATAGGAAACCTTAATCCAGTTTTAAAAACAATTAGACTCTAAATACAGGGTGTTAAATTTAAAATAAGAAAGTTATTTGTCTTTAATGTTAGTCAAAACAATTTTTTTTTAAACACCCTGTATAATTTTTAGATATGAACTTTAACTTATCTTCTGATGCTTTGAGCAAACAATAAATACGATTTAAAATAATTCGTTCAAATATGTAAGACAGAAATGCCTCTTAAATTTTGACCTACATTTTCAAAAAAAAGTTAAATATTTCGAAAATAGGTTGACTTAGTCAGGTAATTAGGTTATAGTATCAAAATATGTCATAATATACAAGGGTGTTCCAGTTAACTTTTCATAACTTTGAATCACTATGTATATTTCAAAATAAATTTAAAACGTACTCCTTATGAACCTACACAACTCTTGATAAAAAAAATTGTTAAAATATTTTGCCACTTTTCGTATATAAACCGACGGAAATATGGTGCGCCACCCTGTATATCTGTGGTGAGTTTTTGCTTTTAATATTCCTAAGTTTGTGGCCATAGCAATATGTGTAAATATTTTAATATTAATTTAATAAAGGTCATAAATGTCATTTACATAATGAAAATAGTAAAATATGTTCAAAAAGAACAAAATAACATATTACCCTTCGATAATTATAATCATTCAAATAATCCCAGAGGACAGGACGTCATAATTATCTAGTGCCCCTATTCCACTGCGTGATTATCAAGTATATTCGCGAAAACCAACCCATATTACACTTCTATGTATTATCTGTCTGTATCGTATGTACACGCATCAAAGTCTATCTATAGAATCCATCTGTTGGTATATGTCTGCAAAGGAGAGAATCATTCGGCGACCGCGTGATGTTAATAAGTATAAAAGGAATCAGAAATGATAATAAATTTAACACAATCGGAGAAGATGGCGACTGACGAAGAGTTAGGTTAGTCATATCTTCTCAGCACGCTATGGCGTTCATTAATAATCATTTAGGAAGTTGAGAGAAAAAAGAGGAAAAGCTAATGCCGTAGATACAAACGGGAGCGGCCTCATTGTTGTCCTTACTTATTTTATAATACGTACTTATTACGTTATAAGGCGCCGCAAATTCCGTAAGACCGTACGATAATGGATCGTAATACCATGACAAAAATGTGTTTACAATAATAATAATTATATTTTTATGCGTAAATCTACTTAACAGATTTGATTTTGCGAAATACATATTACCTATATTCAAATGACAAAGGCTAACGGGTTCTGTCTTACGAGAAATAATATAACATAATCGGTTAATATTACACAATAGAGTTTATCACCAAACGTCAAAAAAGCGATGCATTACCATAGCGTTTACGGAGGTAAACAAACATTTTATAATACTTTAAAATAAAATACTTTACCTGCCGCTAATATCTGTCAACATAGTCATGATTGTCTGACTTTAAACCTAAATCGTTTATCGCTGTCATAAATGTGGTAAGTCATTATATCTTTATTTTTTAAATTACAAATGTTTGCGGTTGGCAATAAAAAAAATTTTGCACCGCGTCAGTAAAGTAATCCTTTATGGCTCATAATCAGACTCCTTCGATAAAGGATCACTTTACTGACTTGGTACATAAATTTAGATTCCAAATATTAATTTCAACACACTCCTGTTTTTTATACCTGGACCTGTACGAATATATTACTTTGTTTAGACCTGTTCTGAAATTGTTCTATCATAACGCGTAGCCAAATGAACACATGTCAACAATCATTTCTATTTGAAATAAACAATTCTTTGTATAACACAAAGCACGACTATAACTATGAAAAAATCTAATATGTTAAACCGTTGACATAATACTCTTGATGAATAAGCATATCAAAACGCACCTAAATACTTCATTAGTTACACTCATTTACTACAGGTTATGGGCCCAGTATATTGACAGCATTACAAAAATCTGGACGTAACATAATGAACATTAAACATCCATTTAATTCTTGCAAAGGTACGTTAGTTAGTGGTAGTATTCAAATTTAATGCATTGCAAAATTTTATTTAATTACAAGTGGTGTTTAATGTATTATGCTAAATTTCTTTAGAACCTCGTTCATAGATCAATTTTCATCTAAACTTACTTATATTTAAGTTTTTCTCTCTGTGTGGTTTTGCACTCGCCTTGCCAAAAGTGGAGAGATACCAACTTAAATTGCACCACTGGCACATAATGATAATGCATTATCGACAAAGCTTCAAATAATTAACGTAAAGTTATTGTTATATGTCACGGTTAAAACTATCAAGCCCTGGAGTATTATCAAATTGTTTTAATGATTACTTATAAACATTGCTTGTGGACTCTCTCGAAGCCATTCTAATGAACGTCAAATAGAAATACCAATGATTGATCTGACGCCGTTCTTTAGCCTCGTTCATGAAACTGAAGTATATAGAGCAATTATCCAAGTAAAATCAAGTGTCTCAACAGGTTATGATGAGATTTCCGCTTTGATGATTGAAAAATGTATAAATAGTGTTACTTCCCGGCTTACTTTTCTTAGAAATAATTCCTTGAGCTCCGGCGTATTTCTGAATAACTTGAGGCTTACTCAAATAATACCTATACACAGAAGAAAAGCGATCAAAATCTTATAACAGAACTACAAACCTACCTCGTTGCTTTCTATATTCTCGAAAGTTATCATTTCTTAACAGATGTAACATTTTAAATGAGAATCAATATGAATTTAGAAAGAGACGTTCCACAATGAAGGCACTAGTTGAACTGTAAAACAATATCTATAGGTACTTCGATGTAGGCAAGGAATGTTTGGCTATATTTTTGGATCTGAGTAAAGTTCTTGATTGTGTTAATCATGAACGGTTACTGGAGAAGTATATCGGTATGCAGTAAGGGGAACACTCTTACAATGGTTTAGAAGGATTCGTGTCGATAACGAGAACAGAACATTTTATTGTTTTAACGTAAACCTTCTTAGTTATGCTACATAGAGGTGGGCAAAACGGTTCATTGACCCGGCTCACTCGGTTCAGCTCCTCATTGTGAGCCGGGTCCCGCAACCGGCTCATTTGATCCGTGTGGATCCGTAATAGCTTACCGTTCCAGGAACGTATGGGACATGTAATACTCGGCGCCGTCTCAAACGAACCGGGATTATTTAGGCTGCGCGCACACCAATTATACAAAATGTTTGACAAACAATTTATTTGAAGCTATAATGCACACAAATTTGACAAGTTATCAGATTGTTGTATACAAATTAAGCAACGACCCAAGTGAGCCGAGATCCGGTTCATTGAAATTTAGTGAACCGGCTCCCTCGGTTCCCTGCTGGGATTCGGTTCACTGAACCGGTTCGTTCGCGAACGACCCACCTCTAATGCTACACTGACGAAACGTAACAAGAAAGTAACATATATGTCTCTAGCTACTAACACATATTAACACTTTTATGTTTTAATTTACAAATACGACCTATCGAAAGCTTTTGATGCTGTCGATCACAATGTTCTGCTCAATAAATTACAAAGTTATGGTATTAGGGGTGAGGCTTACTGTTGGTTTGAGAGTTACCTGTTAAATCGCAGACAGAGGGTGGTGATTGATCGACTTTCGTCTGATACCAGAGTTTCGTGTAGGGGGGTTCCACAGGGGTCGGTCCTTGGACCCACTCTTTTCTTAATTTATATCAATGACCTTTCTTCATTTCTCGGGATGGATTCTGATCTTGTATTATATGCTGATGATATTAATATAGTAATTCGATCTAGCAATTTGGCTGGTTTGTTTGAGAGTGCTAATTGTCATTATGAAAGATTGTGTGAATGGCTTTGTGCTAATGGTTTGGTTGTTAACACCCAAAAAACCAAATGTATTTTGTTCCGCTACCGGCGTGGATATAATGTGGATAGTTTTTCTCTGGGTGGGAATGATGTGAAATTGAGCGGGTCTGCCAGACTTCTTGGTGTCACCATTGATGAGGATCTTAGGTGGATTACCCATATAGATAATATCTGTAATGAACTATCTAGAACATGTTATGCTTTGTACAACCTGAGAAGGTCTTGCAGTGCTCATGTTCTTAAAACTTATTACTACGCCAATTTCCATTCCAGGCTGAGGTTTGGAATAATTCATTGGGGATCTGGTCTTCTTATATTGCAGAAACGCGCGATTCGTACCATTTTCAATCTTTCTTCTCGTGAATCTTGTAGAACAATCTTTGGTAGACACAATATTCTTACTGTATATGACGTGTATATCCTTGAAGTCTTGTGCTATGTTTATAAATTTAAATGTCGATTTTCGACTGATACTCCGCATAATTACAACATGCGTCAAACGGATTATTTGCTGCCTCCGACCCACAAAACCACTCTGTTTCAAAAGAACTTAGGTTTCATGGGATGTAAGTTGTATAATAAACTGCCAAACAGCATAAAATCTTGTAAAACTTATTGTAAATTTAAGTATAGTGTTAAGGCGTATTTGTTAACGTTATCTTGTTATTCTATTAAAGAATATATGTCGCAGTGATACTAAATTTTAATTAGTGTAGTTTTCAAATATTTTAATAATATAATAGTATTTTTTTAATTTATGATATATATGTATATTTTATGATTGATGATTTTATTGTAACTCCATTGTTCTTTCTCTTTGTGACATATTTCCAGTACAAATACTGCTGTGTTCCAGGGTATTTTGTACTTTATTTGAAATGAATAAAGATTATTATTATTATTATTATCCTAGACACATAGTTAGTATTGTTGTGTGACAGAATCAGTCATTCGCCAAAGATAAATCTTGGCTTTCTAATTGACTTAATAATAGTATACAACAGCTCTAATTTAATTTTTAATTACATAGTTGCGTCGTTATTTTTTATATATTTGCATTAAATGTATGTTTATGGTAGACCTAAACCTTTCGGTAGGACTGCATAAGTAGTACCGGCTGTCCTATGCTTATTTCTTTATATTTTCACTTATACATATTTGATTTTACAATTTATGTTTGTCCATTATTTACTAATCATATTGTCGCTACTGCCAAGAAAACTAATTCATTTTTTCAATATATATATATAGATATATGTATATGTAATAAATAAGCCACCACTATTCATTTTGAACGTTCAATTTAGTAAACTAAACTTTATGTATCGGTAATTTCTTATTGCGGTAATAATATGTCGACAGATGAATATTATTGACGTGGAGAGAATCCATCAACTCGTTTTAATGAAACGCAATTGTTCCAACCTCCGGACAGGCAATTTATTTATTCCTAATAAGAAAATGCTTCGTCACAATGACTTCAAAGAAAGTATCATTAATAGAATGGAATACAGGTGACTTTATTTTACCATAAATATAAACATATACAGAGATAACGTCAAAGAATTGTGCAATAATTACTTACATATTGATATGGTATAGGTTTATAATTTAAATAAATCGCTACAATAAGGACTGTCCAGTTCGAGGTTAAAAAATGAACTAGATTAAAATGACCGCGATCAAAATGAACTTACTCTCGACGGACCATGTAATTATTAAGAAGGCAAGTTAGTGGGCACAGTTGAGACTAAACAAAATAATTTTCGAGATTATGATTATGTCGCTACGCGCGGATAAATATCTAAATAAAAAAATTTTTATAGGTATGTTTAATTATCTTTATGGTATTGACATGGTATGTTTAACCGTACAATATAATATATTTACTTGTATTCGTGTTTTTAAAAAGAATGGTATTTTTATTGATTTAATGTTTATTCAAAGGTTTGCAAGTTTAATAAAAATTATTATTACAGTAATAAATGATGTGTTGTGTAAAGTTTTGTTTCACTATGTATAACGGTGGAATGTTAAATTTTCTTTCTTCTATATAATAATTGTAGAATCTGAAAGGAAGAAATCAAGAATATTAAAAAATGTTATGTATTATGAATTTGTACAAAATTGTTTAATGAACGTTAATATGTAAAGTAAAATATAATAATCTATTGGTATTTGAGTATAATCAGATTTGAATTAAGATTCGCGGCTATTTTTTGAACAAGAGGAAGTGACATATTGATTCTGACCGATCATGTTGAGTGTGATCAAAATATGATGGAAAATGTGATATAAAGTATTGAAATTAGATTTTTAAAAAGGTAAAATGAATAAAATTATTTACAATTTCCAACTTTGAGTGGAAATAACTGATAGAGTTGTTAAGTGATTAATATTGAACGAGTACGCATATAAAGAAGATTTTGCTAATATATTAAAAAAACTTACCCTTAATTTATAAAATACTGATCCGAGTCAGTGTGAGTATATAATTTTGGATCCTGTTTGAAGAGGAAGAGTTTTCAAGAATGTTCCAGTCCAGAATATAATGCAAGTTTAACCATTTTGATGAACTTGTTAGAGAAGGATAGATTCTGATTCCGTTATCCAATTTAGAAAGGTGTTTTCCAGTCCAGATATCCAGAATATAATGCAAGTTTAACCATTTTGATGAACCATTTGGAGAAGGATAGTTTCTGATACCGTATTCCAGTTAGAAAGTCTTCAGAAGTGTTTTCCAGTCCAGAAGTTGTTCTCCATGAAGTGTATTTATTTTAGGGTATATTAAAATATCTTATCCGAGAAGTAGACGATCTACAATCTTCAAGTGTTGAGGGAGCTGAGACATCCTGGAACTTATTATAACTTCATGGAAATTGTTTTGATCGAGGCAGTATAAATCTACTTGAACGAAAATAACATTCTTTTGACGAATTGATAGAACTACAATGCATTTTTGACTTAAGGTTGTATAAAATATTTACATATTGAAATTGATCATTAATCTTTAACAATTGGTCATCTTCAACGTAAAACCAATATAATAATTAAAATACGAACGATTTTAGGAATATCATAATTGAAATAGAATGATATATAGAAAAGTTAAGTTATATTGTAATATACCGGGTGTCTGTTTAAGCTCGGCCACCGGCCATATCTCGACAACCGTTTATCGTACAACCTAGCGGAAAAAATCTTGATAGTAAAATGGACAACAGGAAATTCAACAAAAATATTTTTAAGTTTCC
The DNA here is from genome assembly GCA_963170755.1 of Amphimallon solstitiale. NCBI lineage: Eukaryota > Metazoa > Arthropoda > Insecta > Coleoptera > Scarabaeidae > Amphimallon > Amphimallon solstitiale. The sequence goes on from OY720675.1 coordinate 252,677,992, forward strand.
AAAATGTTCGCAAGGGGGCGCAATTCTCAAGATGAATTAAAAATTCGATAATTTTTCATTAAATTATAGATTAAGATACATTAAAATTTGTACTAGCAATATTTTTAGATGCTTTATTACAATTTGCATTAGATACTTTTTGATCTAAGTCCCATACGAAGGTGAGGGTGGAGGGGGGTATGTTTGCGTACAAAAGTAGGTATAATTTCGGTTTGCCCCAACGGATTTGAATGTTTCTGGGCTCATTAGAGAGAGAATTTTACAAGGAATTGAAGGATATGTAGTACGAAATAACGTGGTTGTCAAAAAAAGTAACAGGGGGCGCTGTTCTCAATTTATGTATATTACTTGTTTTTTCTTTGAAATTTTAAGTGGAACGGTATATTTTTAATACCGTAATATTGAAGCACATAAAAAACTGAAGAGAGTGATGAAAACCGGAAGTTGCTACCTCTATTCTTGACGAAGACAATCCAGAAAAATAAAAAATTTTAAATATAAATTTATTTATTTATTGGGAGTAATAATTTTATTTTAATTTTAAGAGAGTCTCTAGACAGTGTATAGTCCGTTTTCACTTGAATTTTCATCATATTCTTCCATAAATGTATTCATTTCAATCTTTTTATCAATTTTTTAATTCATTGCATATGTTACTTTAGATTATCCTATTAAATGTTTTCAAATTCTCTAGCCATTATTTTTTAAATATCATTTCTTGTCCTTTCCAACACTGAAATAAAATAATAATAATACTGAACAGTGTAGTTTGCTTTTTTTTTTTTAATTTTCATCATATAACATCGCATGCACCGTGATACTAAATTACATTATTATGAGATTTCCAAGGTGGGCCATGAAAATCTAAATGTAAAAATATTAGTATCACTTGTAGTTAAACTTTTTGTACGTATTTAGCAAATTAAGCCTTTTTGGACACGTGCACATAATTATTAAGTTTGGAAAATATCATGTTCTAACGTTGAAGCTTATGACATGATCAGAATGTATTTTTAATGCTTTGTAAATGCATTCTTGCTTCCCAGCAATATTCCCTAAATTATCCGAAAGGAAGACATTATTGAGTTTTTATTCGCCTTGCGAGATAGTCTTGATTTTTATTTATGGGGCAGAATAAAAGACATAGTTTATCACAAAAAGCAGATTACAACAATTGCTGTTTACCTATAATTAGATCTACCTATATCTGATGGGTAATAAAGATATATTATTATTATTATTGTTATTATTTTATTTCAATGTCTAAAAATAGCTAGATAATTTGAAAACATTTAAAAGGAGAATCTAACGTAACATATGCAATGAATAAAAAATCGGTGAGAAGATTGAAATTAATACATTTATGGAAGAGTATGATGAAAATTCAAGTGAAAACGAACTATACACTGTCTAGAGACTCTTTTAGAATTAAAATAAAATTATTACTCCCTATAAATAAATAAATTCATATTTAATTTTTTTTATTTTCATGAATTATCTTCGTATCAGTATATCTTCGTTAAGAAAAGAGGTAGCAACTTCCGGTTTTCATCACTCTCTTCAGTTTTTTATGTGCTTCAATATTACGGTATTAAAAATATACCGTTCTATTTAAAATTTCATAGAAAAAACAAGTAATATACACAAATTGAGAACAACGCCTCCTGTTACTTTCTTTGACAACCATGTAATTTCACACAACATATCTTTCAATTCCCTGTAAAATTCTCTATGTAATGAGCCCAGAAATATTAAAATCCGTTGGGGCAAACCCAAATTATATCTATTTTTGTACGGAGCATACCCCCCCCCCCTCTACCCTCCCCTTTGTATGGGACCTAGATCAAAAAGTTTTATATGAAAATTGTATAAAAACGTCTAAAAATGTTGCTAGTAAAAATTTTAATCTATCTTAATCTGGAATTTAATGAAAAATTATCGAATTTTTAATTCATCTTGAAAATTGCGCCCCCTTGCGATCATTTTGGAAACTTAAAAATATTTTGGTTGAAATTCCTGTGGTCCATTTCACTATAAAGATTTTTTCCTCCAGGTTGTACGATAAACGGTTGCCGAGATATGGCTGGTGGCCGAGCTTAAACAGACACCCGGTATATGAGAGATACCTTATTGAAAGAAAATATAGTATCCATTAAAGTTAGCATAGTGAACTTAACGTTTGTATGAACATTGGAAAACACATTATTTATTGATTATAAAATACATTGTCAAAACATAAATATTACTCATCATATAATACCAGCATTTGGTTACAACTCATTCCTTTATGAATAGAATTTTTAACGTAGTTAATAGTATATTATGCAATGAGCATTTAATGATAGCTATTAAGACACGAGTGAGAGAATTACAATACGAGGCGAAGCCGAGTATTGTAATGAATACGAGTGTCTTAATAGCCATTAAATGCGAGTTGTATACACTATTTTTTCTACGGTCCTATAATAAAACATTACTTTTTGAACATTCCATTTCATAAATTGAGCGTAAAATTTTCCGTACATATTTACGAATTTAGCTGGGCATAAATTGTTCGTGGCTACTAAGGCTTGTTCCATAATTTCTGGTGGAGTCAAATATTACATTTCACTTTCATTATCCCTCATTTTTACCATTTATATTTTCAAAGAAGCACAAATGTTAACTACTTACTTGTAAATTGCAGAGAACTGTCACATTTAATTAATTTTTATATCTGTCAGATATGCAGTCGCCATATTGAATTATGTTTGAATATTGGAATGTTGCATTCCTATTGGATATAAACTTGTATCATAATAAAAATCTGTATCGTAATGGACATCATTATAGAACAGGTTCAACATATCTAATAATACAATTAAAGTATGGGAGTAGAAAATAGTTGTTTATGTAACAAGTCAGTAAAGTGATACTTTATCGAACGAGTCTGATTTACGAGCCAAGCGAGTGAAGCGAGCGCGGCGAGTAACAGACGAGTTCGGTAAAGGTACTTTACTGACGTGGTGCATACAAAATTTTATCGCCAACCGTGAAAATTGTTAATTAAAGAAATAAAGTTATAATAACTTATGACAGTTTATGACAGTGACAAACGATTTATTTTTAAAGTCATCAGTCATGGCTACGCTGACAGATATTATCGGCAGGTAAAGTACTTTATTGAACAATACGATAAAGTGTTTCTTTACCTCCGTAAAACGCTATGGTAACGCATCACTTTACTGACGGTTGGCGATAAACAATTTTTATGGAGCATATTTCTTTTATTGTATTATGTAGTGAATTAATTTGTACACATGGTATTTTTAACCAAGTCAATATACACAGTAGGGAACTTAATTAAAACAAGTAGAGAAGAGACAATTTCATTCAAAACCAACAATTCCTTACAAAACGCAATAAAAAACAATAAAGATAAAACGGACAATAGATTAAACTCAGGGGTGTACAAGTTGACATGCGAAGACTGTAAAAAAGTGTACGTAGGACAGACAGGAAGGACATTCGATACTAGAATGAAAGAACACGAAAGATGTTATAGGGATAAGAAGACAGACTCAACTTTTGCTAATCATTGCTTAGAACATAATCATAAATTCAACACTAATTTTACAACGTTACATGTTTTAGGAAAAAGTAAAAAACTTAATATGTTAGAAAGTTTAGAAATTAATAAATGTAATAAATTAGGTATAATATTGAATGATCAACTAGATTTAAATAACTCCCCCCTACTAAATCTAAAATTTAAACATGTCCACCCCCTCTTAGAATGAGATTATTTTTGTAATTTGTATTGATATATATAGGAGCTAATTTGTATTTTGAAATTGTATTTTCATCCACCTGATGAAGCCACAGTGTGGCGAAACATATGTAGTGTGTTAAACATTACAATAATTTTGAAACTATACACTTGTGTTTTATTATATATATATAATGAAGTTTCAACATGTATCTCCTTCGTCGATTATTAATTTGATATTGTTTTTCTTCATTGATGGTGCTATGTATTCATACATGTAGATAGAATATGAGTATTAAGAGGTTAAATATTCATCCTGAAAAGAAAAGCCGATATAAATTTACATTCTGATAGATATAAATTACAAAAGAATAAAAATACTAACATGTTAATGAGAGATAATAGTAGATTCTACAAATCCCAGAGACAACGGACTATCTACACGCCCAGAGATAAAAAGAAGTCAAACTTAAAGATTTGTTTTTGGTAAATTAATATTAGGTACATTAAATTTTTAAACGATAGGTTAAAATCTATGACATTGATTTTTAATAACCCCACCATTACAATAAACTAGTGCAGTGAAGTATAGTACTATCAGTTTAATAAACTATACGAAATTAGTAAAATTACTAATATTTAGATTAATTGAGCTAAGCCGAGGTATTTTAAATAAGAAAAGAATATACATTGATAATAACACTGGCCAACAAGGTTTTTACCCTAAGTTAGTAACTAATGAAATTGAACAGCATATATAAAGTAAAAATGATTCGAAAAGCGGCAGTATTGGCTTAGCTCTGGTTACAGAGAAAATGCAGGTCGAGACTTGTTGCAGACGTGACTTGACTCGTTCCCTCAAGAATGTTCAAGTTTGCAGTGTTATGCTTTAATCTGGTTGGTTGATAGGACTTAGGGAGGGGATAAGCAGATACATACTATATAAGAGGTACATCTTTGACTGAAATACCACTAGCGCTAGCACAGCATAAAGCCGTGAATGAGAATTTTTAATAACGAAATTAAAAATTGAGATAATTTAGTTCCATCTTTAAAGACACAGTCATGCCTCGTTCGTGTAGAAGTAATCCAAATAACTTTTGTTACGTATGTGGTAAATTTACCCCACTAGGCCAGAGTGAAAAGTTAAGTCTGAACATTTGCCGGGCCTATGAACTTTACTTCGATATGACCGTCAAAAATCAGGACAAACAGTGGGTTCCACATGTAATATGTACTACATGCAGCAGATATTTGCGAGATTGGTTATGTGGACAACGACATTCTTTATCGTTCGCCATTCCTATGCGATGGAAAGAACAAAAGAATCATCTTGAAGATTGCTATTTTTGCCTTAACAAAACTGCAGGACTTAACACCCGTAAGAAAAGAAAATATAATTATGTGGAAACTGAGTCAGCTCAGAAACCTCGACCCCATGATGAACAGCATCCTGTTCCACGACCGCCAATTCACAAAGAAAGCGAGGAGAGTACAATAGCTACCGATAGCGACACTAGCTTTGAAGGTAATGAAAAATCAAGTGACCCTGATTTTATTCCATCTACATCAAACGAACCACATTTAATTACTCAGTTTGAATTAAATGACTTGGTGCGGGATTTGAATTTATCAAAATCACAAGCAGAACTACTTGGGTCGCGACTACAGCAATGGAATCTCTTAGCAAAGGACACAAGAATAAGTATTTTTCGCAGCAGACATGAAAATATTGTTGATTTTTATAGTATGGCCGGTAATCTGGTCTACTGCAATAATATTTATAAACTTTCTGAAGCTTTTGGAATACATCATGATCCCAGTTCTTGGAGATTATTCATAGACTCATCAAAGACCAGCCTAAAAGCAGTTTTGTTGCATAATGGAAACCATTATCCTGCTATTCCGATAGGTTATGCTGTTTCTATCAAAGAAACTTACGAAAATCTGAAAATTTTATTAGAAAAGATAAAGTACAAAGACTATTCCTGGAATATTTGTGCAGATTTTAAAGTAATTGCATTTATTTTGGGTATGCAATCTGGTTACACCAAATACTGTTGCTTCTTATGTCTTTGGGACAGTCGTGACAGGGAAAAACATTACCATAAGCAAGAGTGGCCACTACGACAACAGTTTATACCAGGAAAAGACAATGTACAACATCAGCCTCTAGTAGAAAAAGAAAAGATCATAATACCACCTCTCCACGTGAAACTTGGGCTCATGAAAAATTTTGTAAAGGCAGTGGACCGCGAAAGTGACGGTTTTAGATACCTTCGTGAAAAGTTTCCAAAAATAACAGAAGGAAAACTGAAAGAAGGTATTTTTGTTGGACCTCAGATACGAGAAATAGTAAATGATGAAATCTTTGAAACCAAATTAACAGCGAAGGAAAAAACAGCTTGGCGCTCCATGGTACAAGTTTTCACGAATTTCTTGGGAAACAAAAAAGCTGACAACTATAAAACTTTAGTAATGGATATGATACAAGCATTTCACGCTGCTGGCTGTAATATGTCCCTTAAAGTGCACATTCTACATTCTCACTTGGATTTTTTCCGGAAAATATGGGCGACGTTAGCGATGAACACGGTGAGCGCTTCCACCAAGACATCATGGGAATGGAAAAACGGTATCAGGGGAAATGGAATCCTATTATGTTAGCAGATTACTGTTGGACGTTAAGAAGAGATGCTGTAGATGTTGTTTATAAGAGACAGAGCAATATTACTTTACATTTATAATTATAATAATTTGAAATATACATTAAATTATGATCTAATCTAAAAAACCTTTTCATTGTAATACAATAAAAAATCGAGCTAACTTTACGTTCTACCTTTTATTAAAATAAATGTTTATATGTTTTCTATTGAAATTCGTATAAATTATTTGATGGCAAAATCAAAAGTTGAAATTTGTTGGCCAGTGTAATATATATAATCGTTGGTGTGTCTGTTAGTGATCGTGTAACTTCTGAATTACTTGATCGATTCAGCTTATATTCACGTTCCATGTCAAAAAGAAACTAAACCCATATTCTAGAAGAAAAAACATTTACTTACATTTACTTGTAAGTTTACTTATTTAGACACATTAAACTCTTATGACATTTAGAATTTCAAATTTTGTCAGATATTTTACTTTTGCACTTATCAAATTTGCACTGTCGTTGATATCCTTGACCTTGAACGAGATGATTTTTTTTAACACATTCTATATTGCTAGATCTGGAATATCTTCAAGCAACATAAATTTTTCTTCACAAATTGTGAATTGAAGGACACTTTCACAGTGGTATACCATAAACACCATTGTAAAAGTTTTCTTTGTTTTGTTCCTAATCGATAAAATTTTCCGATTTGAACTTCTGATATCACCGGTAAACATTTTCTTGGATCATTTCTTGCTCTGTCAACATCTGGCACTCGTAGTTTCACAGTGTCACCAATATTACCAGAAGAAAATTTAAGATTTAAAACGTTCATCTTTCTTGTGTGTGACTCTTTACTTTCTTTAGTACTAATGCTATGTTGTCTTACTTGTTCTTGCCTGCTTAAAATATCTGTCTGGATAAAATCTACCGCTGCTTCATCCTATTTCTAGAATACAAAATGTAATGCAGGTGGAGGGAGAGTCATTTAGCAATGGATCATTATTTTCCACATTAGACTTATCTTCTATTTCGCTATTGGTGTTATCAGAATCGTTATTATCTCTCTCGATTAAATCCTAGAGCTCTTCTTCGGTTCTAAGGTGTTTGATAGAGTCATTCGGGAAGGAAGACGTTTTCAAACATACTTTTACAGGCATCCCAAACACTGCTTCATAAGGAGTAAACTTGATGCCTTCATGAAATGCCCTGTTTTTCATAAGGTGTACAGAGCGTAACCCATCGAACCATTTACTAGTTTTATTCCTTTCCAACCAAGAACTTAGCGAATTTCCATCATCTTGGTTTGCACGCTCGACCGACCCTTGAGTCTGGCTGTGCCTAGGTTTTCCTTGCACAATTTTCAGAATCGGCCACATTGCACAAGCTTCTTCCATGATTTGATTACTGAACTCGCGACCGTTGTCACTTTGAAGTACACTGTCGGCTTCAAATATAGTAAAAATTTCAATTAAATGATATGCAACTCCTTCTGTGGGTTTGCTTTTTAGAGCACGCAACTGTGCGAACTTGTGGATAGACAAATATAAATTTGAAATCATTATCTGGTTGCGCATGTCAATTAGATCTCGAATTCTTCTCATGAAAGACCATTGGCCTAACAAAAAGCCCTTTCTTGGGTATCTTCTTTTGACGACTTTCACACAAATTTAATGACTGCTTTGGTAATAATATTTTTGTAGCTTTTCTACCACCAAACGAACAGACTACAAACCCACATTGCTTAACAATGGCAAACGTTATTATAGAAGCCATGCAGCTATGCAAACTGAAAGAATTTTGGTGAAGTTATGGACTTATTAGCTAGCTATTGTTTATTATTATTTCTATGGTAACTTGATTCTTCTATTGTATATTGTTGAAATTTTGATCCTTTCTAATATGAATAAAATATGTATTTTCTGTAAATTTCATTAAAATATATCCACGTTTACTGGGTGTTTATTTACTAAGTTAAACTAATCTTACTTAGATTTAATGAAAAAATTAATTAAGCTTCGAAGCTTAATTAATTTTACATTAAATTCATTGTGATCTCGGGCTAACATTTACTATAAATTATATACAAACCGAGACCACAACGTATAGTCTTCAAAAACATCTACTTTATACACGCCATAAAAATCTACATTTACCCTCCACTGAACTTGTTATTGACCCAAAAACCCATTGCCCACTTTATCATCAAAATTAATATCCAATTTGTATACTCTCTCCCCGTGATCTACGATAATGACAGGACACCTGTAGTAGCCTTTGATGTGGTAGCACGCATTTCAGCGATAACCACGAGAACCGAACCCTTCGCCATCCATAAAGAAAGCCGAAAAAACAGCAACAAATCACTTTGAAACTCATCCCTTGCGTGGCTCACACTTACCCGAATCATTCACCATATCCTCTCTTCCATATATAAATCGCTTTCCACCCTCCTCTTATACAAATTTCTGATAGTTATCGTGCAAGAGGTATTCGCAAATGAAGTAAGGAATTCTTCCTTAATGGATTGAGGTGTGTCCATTGTAACCTGGAATGATTTCTCGCCACGTTTTTGTGTTCTCCTTCCTTCTTTCTATTTGCTTGTATGTGTGTGTGTGTGTGTGTGTGTTTTGATTAATAAATAATCCTTTTCTGCTTGCATCTCTTACCATTACCACCACCACCACCACAATCGTGTCTGTACTTCTGTTGATATGGCGGGCGTAGCTAAGGTAAAACACATCCCTCACGGCACTCAAGTGTTTGACTATCGGCAGATACATTCGTGATAGTGTTGGATAAGCTCTAAGGGACGCGAAATTCTGTCCACCCATTTCGGTTCTTCGAGTAAGTCGAACAGGGAATCGATACTTGTTGAATATCCGTATAATCCGTTGTGTTTATTGCTCAGATGTCATAAATAAATAGTGAAGAGTATTAATAAGTAAATAATAAGGAAAATATCGGTCGTTTGTACGTTTGTAAAAATTGTTACTTGAGTCAAGAACGGATAGTCCAATACAGTAAGTTTTTTATATAATAACATACCTAAAAAAATATGATTTTCTTGAATTATTCAAAATAATGTTGTTTTCCTACTAATTTTCAGTGTTCAAAATCGACAAAAACGTGATCGTAACTAAAACATTCTTGATAATGATCTAACTTATGTATTTGTTTGTACGCGTCATCATATAACTTTTCACTAAAAATTGCTATTTTATCTTTGTCAGAACCACAGATATTAATTGTCAAAAACTGCAAAATTAACAATATTTCTATAGGGTATATTTTAGTACCCGAAACTTAACTTGTGTTTGTTATTACCTGAGCCAGGTATCTTGGTCGATTTAAAGGTAATTATTACAGGTGAATGTACTTACTTCAAGGATTCAAATGGCATCATTACTTTCTAGGAAACTGTTTTTATTTCCAGGTAACATCGGCTGCCTATAATCCTATAACAGCTATGTACAATTGAATTTTTAATGAGGGTTAGCGTTTATTGCTAATACTTGCTAGTTCGTGAATTTTTCATGAAATGAAAGATTATAGTGTAGGTAATTAAAAAAGTTATTATTTTACCTGTGTGAAGCACAGTCGTAAGTATAGTTTATTATTTTCTTGATGTCCTCAGAAAACTTTTTAATTTCACATAATTCTTCATTCAATTAGTATGTAATCACTTTTAATTAGTGTTTTACTTAGTGATTTTGGGGTTTAGTTAATGATTTTGGTACATTTTCGGCGTTTTACCACTATGGAGATTACACAGCTGGATCTACAGCAGAAAATGATGGAGGTATCTGGTGAAGTTTTTTTGTGAAGAGAATTCGTGTTTTGAACTATCTCAGAGAACATTTTCAAAAAGATGGGGACGACATTACAACTAGTGCGTTCGTGAATTTTACGAGATAATCGCTTTCCCAGCAATACCTTACAAAGTGGTTTTATTTTACATGTTTTAAATAGTGGATACTTTATTAATATTAACAAGTTTGACCAATATTGTAAGGCCACTGCAGAATTATGTGTAGCTTTGTAAAATTGATACTTCATGCTACCTACAGTACGTTACATTCTTATTCATGGTGCTGCGATTATTATGAACGTTTATCAGAAGAAGCCCAATAGTAAGGAAGTGCCTGTTAATACATATTTGTACGGCATAAAATAATTCAGCAAGATTTAATTTTTAACCTACTTTTATAGCGTGATTAATGTCAATCACAAATTCGTTCGTTTTGAACACTTTGCGTCGTTAACAATTGAATTGACAGAATGTGCGGAACATGGAGTAAAGAATGCTCTATGATTATTGTTTTGGGATATGTTGTTCTAAATCGTTTATCTTTCATGTTCGTCAGCATTATCGTAACCATGAACGAAGAATATTTCTAATATCTAAACTAAATTCTTTGTTTTTATGTATTAAGTAGTTTGTTAAACCTTCACCTGATTCTGTAATATTAATAAAACCTAGCAAGCTTTCCTGCACCTCTATTTTTTTTTTGTTTTCAGTTGACACATATGCTAAATTTTGCTAATATCTGGTGTGCAGTCCAACATAACAAACACAAAAATATGTTGCTTTTCACTTGAAAGAAAAAAATTTTAATAATAAAACGAAAATAGGAAAGCCACGAAATTTTGTAAAATAACAAATAAATTATCAGTTTTTTTCATTTTACAAATAATTAACTACATAAAATACCTATTACTTTGTTACTTATATCACAATATTTAACTAAATGTATGACTGCAATTTCGACCAACTTGGTCATTAACAAGCACTGTTTACAAATAAAACATAGAGTATACGTTATTTCTCCTTATATCTAGATGTTACAATGTAGCAAAGGCGATAATTATATATCAATTAGGGTGACCAGGATACAGAATACAAGAAAAGAGGTACACCAATATGAAATTAATTATAAATTCTAAGTATAGCAAGGGCAGGCGGCCATTATGTATCAATTAGTTAATAATGTATATGTGTGTGTATATACAGTGTGGTGATACAGTTTGGAACAAAATTCATAAAGGCGTTCTATAATGGTTTTAAGAAAATCGGTCGACTGGTCAATTTTTGGTTTTAAAATGCCGTCTTTTTACGAACATTTTTTTTGAATTACGTCATTGGTTTTTACACAATGACGTCATCATCGTTTTTTTTTAAATGACAACGTTGACTATTCTTCTCAGTTTTTAATAGACCTTCTTTCTCCTTAAATGATGATGTAGAAAAATTGGTACCTTACATAATATTGTTTTGAATAAATCTAAAACTCATTTACAAAGTAAAAATTATTTTAACAAGAATCTTAATTTAAATCAACTTACTGGGAAATATTGTGAACGAACTGATAAAGCATGGAGGAGATCTATTAAGGCACAAATTGTTTAAACTATTAATCCAAATTTGGGAAAAAGAAATAATGCCAAGTGAATGGGGAAAAGGATTAATAGTCCCAATATATAAGAAAGGTAGCCCAAAAGCATGTGTAAACTATAGAGGAATTACTCTACTTAACGTCACATATAAGATCCTAACCACGTTAGTAAACACAAAATTAATGAAGTACACGGAAGCGCAAATAGGAGACTACCAATACGACTTTAGAAGGGGGCGATCTACAATAGACGCTATACACATAGTGAGTCAAATAACCGAAAAGTTCTATGAATATAGTACCGGCCTGCAAATAGTATATATTGACTTCAAACACGCATTTGATAGTCTGAGGCAGTGGCGGCTCTTTAATGAGAGCAAGTGAGCAATTGCACCCCCTGGAATTTTGAAACAAAACAAACCAAGCGGCGACCAACTGTGAAAGTATTTATTTATTACGTATTCATTGTTATTGAACAGGAACGTGGCGTGTACGGCACGTGAAACAACCTACATGCACCGATCGTAGTCATAGATATAATGACGACTAAGACTAACAGCGCACGGATGTAAAGACCCCTTCCACCGAGAGAAACATACCCATGTGCAAGCGCTACTGTTGCTGCGTTAAGCCATTAAACATTACATTGAAGGTGGGGAGAACTGTATTTTGTTCTACTTCCATATCGTATAATACATAGCATGTGAGCAAGATTCCCGTCGGCTCAACGCTGTTGTAAGATGAATTTCGTGTCTGCGATGCATAATAACACGTTTTCGCGGTTAACGTATGATGAAAAAATCGCAATAAAAATCTTAAACGGCCGATGCCTCAATTATGTTTAGGAAATAAACAATCTGTTAAAGGTAAAGACGTTATAAGAAAATTCAAAATGAATATTTATCAGAAAAATGACTGGATTTGTGGGTGTGAAATTAAAAATACTTTGTTTTGTTTTCCGTGTCTTTTGTTTGGTGGTGAACCGTCTTGGTCAAAGAACGGAATAAAAGACTTAATTCATCTTAGTGCTAAAATTGCGAAACATGAAAATTCCGAAGGGCATTTGAAAAATATATTTAGTCTAAGAATGTTAGGAAAAAATAACATTCAGAATGTTTTAGATCATCATATAGAAAAGCAGTTCAACAACACAATGAACAGGTAACAAAAAATAGGCATGTGTTAAATTTAATAATAAATTGCATTAGATTTTGTGGCGCGTTTGAACTGGCACTTCGGGGTCATGATGAACGGCAAACGTCGAATACCAAGGGCATTTTTCGGGAATTGATAAATTTTACGGCAGAATTAGATAAATCGCTCAGAGATCACATCGAAGCAGCACCGGTTTTTAATTGAATTTATAAATGATTTCCCAAATTTTAATGAAAAAGTGATAGAACTGTTCTGCAAGTCAAAGACACGCAAAATGGACTTGGTTTATCGTCAGATGTAATCAAACTGTAGTGTTATATTTATTATTCCCTCAAAACAAACTGTACAATGAACAGTACCTGTCTGGAACAGTATGTCGGTGAAACTTATGAAGATGGGTAAGCGTTCTTGTATTATACTTTTACTTTCTTGCAGATGTCCACGTTTTGAGGTCCCCTGATACCAAAAAAGTGGTTTTTAAAACATCTCTCTCTCTCTCTCTCTCTCTCTCTCTCTCTCTCTCTCTCTCTCTCTCTCTCTCTCTCTCTCTCTCTCTCTCTCTCTCTCTCTCTCTCTCACTCTCTCTCTCTCTCTCTCTCTCTCTCCCTCTCTCTCTCTGTGTGTGTGTCTGTGACCACGATAGCGATCAAACCGCTACAGATATCAATTTCAAATTTTGTATTTACGAATATAATCTTCCTCTTGAGAACTGATTAGATTTTGAGCAAAATCGGCAGACCGGAAGTAGTAGTTTACTTCAGTGAAAAAATCGAATTTTGCAAATATTTCGTCAATTACTAAGTTTAAACAAATTTATAAGGAATTCAAATGTACTCAAAATTAAATTTGAGAAAAATTGTATTAATAAAGTTTTTCGAAATTCCGACCAGAAGTAGTTCTTTTACTCTTATCGAAAATCAGTTTTTTGCGAATATCACGCAAGTCATGCTTTCTAGGCAGGTAAATTATCAGTATAAAAGTATTTAGAACGTATTTTTAAATATCTTTTGTATAAAAAAAATTTCAAAATTCGGACCGGAAGTAACACTTTTACTCTTACCGAATAACGATTTTTTGCAAAATATGTCGTAAATTATGCATTCTATATATATTTATGAATAGTACAAAGGTATTTAGAGTTGGATTTGGAATATTTTTTGTATAAATGAAATTTCAAAATTCGGACCGGAAGTAACACTTTCATACGTATAAGAAAGTCGTGTGGTGGCCACACCTCATTTTTTAATTTTGAAATTATGCACTCCCTATGTGAACCACCCCGAGCCGCCACTGAGTCTGAGGTAAGAGCAGGTGATAAAAGCTATGAGGGATATAAAAATACCAGGAAAGGTAGCAAGATTGACAGACATGACGATGAAAAACTCAAAAGCAGCTGTTATGGTGAACGAAGGTATAACTGAAGACTTCGAAATCAACCCAGGAGTAAGACAGGGTGACGGACTATCAACAACTTTGTTTATTTTAGCATTGGATGCAGTGGTCAAGGAATGCAATTTCCAGGGAAGAATAATCAATAAGACGATACAAGTACTTGCGTATGTAGACGATCTCGCCATATTAGCTAGGGACAGGAGAAGTTTGGAAGAAGCAACTCAAAGAATCGATCTAGCAGCAAAAAAAGAGGCCTAACAATAAAATAAAAGAAAAGGGTAAATACATGGAAATAAGTAGAGTAAATAGAGATACTACAACCAAGGAAGTAAAAATTGGAAATTATAAATTTGATATGGTTGAAAACTTTACGTATTTTTTACATAATGATAAACAGTGGGAATGACAGAAGTATAGAGTCCAGGACTGAGAGGCGTGGAAGAGGATAATTGAGGAGGCAAAGTTGAACAACAGCTTAGAATAGGATAAGAACGGAAGAACGTGGAGTAACTCACCAGAATGAGCCGTGAAACGAAATTAAAAGTATTACTTGAAGCAGACACCATCGTATTTCTACAAGGCAACTTGTCTTAGATAACAACGTTTTGTTGTACATTTTTTAAAAAAGAAAACTATCATCCATACAAAGTGCACCTAATTCACGAGTTCAACGAAGATGATCCAGACCGCTGATTGCATTTTTGTGAAGAATAAATGTTACGATATGCTCAAAATCCCAATTTCTTAAACATCTTTTTTTTTCTGATGAAGCCACATTTTTCTTCAACGGATCAGTACATCGCCACAACTGTAGGCAGTGGTCACAGGACAATTCTCACTGGATTCAGGAATCACACAGTCAACATCAAGACAAATTAAATTTGTGGGTGGGAATGATAGGACGGTGTTTTTAGGACCCTACTTTTTTGAAGGAAACCTGACTGCTGCCCGATATTTAATTTTTTTTTGCAATTTGATTTGGTGCCAGCAGTGGCAGCTCTTTTTCCTAATAATGACAGTGGCGATGTACCTCATCAGAATATTTGGTTTCAACAAGATGGGGTGCCTCCTCATTTTGGCATAGAGGTCCGTCAATACCTTGATGCTATATTTACAGAAAAATGGATGGGGAGACAGGGACCAATTGAGTGGCCAGCGCGTTTCCCCGACCTAACGGCCTTAGATTTTTATCTATGGGGTACTTAAAATCAAAAGTTTATTTCAAAAGACCCAACAACTTGGAAGATTTACAACAGAAAATTCGTGTTGCAATGGAACAAAGTAAGGCCAGATATTATTGAGCGCAGTATAGAAAGCGTTTACTGTCGTGCTGGTCAATGCCAAATGGTTGGAGGGGGCACTTTGAACATTTGCATGAAGTTCTGTTGTTTAATTTGATAAATATGTTTTGTTTGTTTTCTTTTTTTTGATTATTATAACTGCGTTCGGCAATACACTCTTTTTCATCAATTACGTCAAAACTGTTCGGCAATGACAAATCGAGCTGTTTCTGATATATCAGAAGCGTTGGTTAATGAAGGGATAGATCGAAAAGATGGAGGTCACTCATCTCGGAACTTTTTGGTAGAGATCAGCGATATGTGAACATTTTTGTAGGTTATGGTTAAGTGTCAGGCATTGATTTGTTGTATTTATTCTATTTCTTGCAAAATAGTCTACAGTTCTTATAATCATAATACGAGTAAAACATGGATTTGAACATTATATTGAATATTGTTAATTTTGAGCGAGAAATTATGTTTGATGACGGTGCTGATGGTGAGGATGAAATTGAAGAAAATTAAATCCCAAAAGTAAAAAAATTTCCTGAAGGTACTGTTTACTGTGTCTACATTCAATACAAACCAGTTTAAATAAAATTTTAGGCTATGACCAGACACATTTGACATTTTAGTAACAAAATTAGCACATGTAAAACAAAGAAAAACTCTTTATTTCCTTTAAAATAGGAATATAATTTATTAGTAGTAAAAAAAATACGTGCCATTACATAAAGATCTAAAAACATCAGCTGTTACTGTTACTTCTTTTTTCAGCTCACGGTTTATTAACAATCTTAGGTTCTTCCACATTTTTAGACCATTTTAAGGTTATAAACAGCATGAGAATTTGCCTCCATTTGTAGTAGAAATCGGTATCGTTATGTAATGGTTTGATAACTTCATAACATCCGTCCAATTTTTGTACATCACCATTTTATCAGTAGGAATGTCTATTAGAAACTGAAAAAAATAAAGGGGGTTGTCGTTTAAAAAAAATGATGATCACGTGATTTTGTAAAAACCGATGACGTCATTCAAAAAAAAAGTCATCAAAAGACGGCATTTTAAAAACAAAAAATGACCTGTCCGAGCGATTTTCTTAAAAACAATATGGAATACTTTTACGAATTTTGTTCTAATCTTTATTACCAAATCAGTCTGATCATTAAGCAGTGTTATTTCTGAATTACAACAGGTTCAAATAAGTGACCTACAAAAACAAGGAATAGAAGTGGTCCGAGATTAGATCCTTGTGGTATTCTTTGTTTTTAGTATTTAAATTGATTATAATTTTTAGAATATTTCGTAAATATATGGAGAATTGATATTTCTCTTTAGGGTGAACCGACATCACCTCAACCATCTGTGGACCGTCTGTCGGTAACGTTTGCAGAAGACTCTCAAAGAAGCGATATATCCAGCAGATGTAACTTATACAACCCCAACATATCTCCATTGATTATGGACAAAGTTCATTTTCCCGAAAGAGCTGGTAGGTTTAATTTTACTAATTAGTTTCTATTTGACTTTGATTTCAAATTGAGTAATATATTTTTGCATATGGCATAAGCATAACATAGGTGAAAGTGAGAATTCTTATATATTATTTCTCTAACTAGGTTAATATTCTTCTTTCTTTTAAAGAGGTAGATAATTCTGACGACGAAGATTATTCAGCCAGCGTCAGTGCTATAATGCAAAGGCGCGCATCCACCAGAAGATCAAAACGTAGGAATAATAGACGAACTAGTTCTCCGTACAGTCCAGATATCTTACCTGGCACTGAAAATGAAAGAAGACGATCTTCTTGTTACACGAACAGTTCTGGAGAGTTAGTAATTTACTTTAACCCCTTAAGTGGTTACGTCGTATATATTCGTCATGGCTTTTTGTATTGTGTAGCGCTTATGACGGATATATACGCATCATTAATTTACTTGATATATTGAAAGGTTAAGTCGAATATAAACGCATAATCGTACCTAGTGATAGAGAAGCGAAATAAGCATTGGAAAATTGAGTTTGTCTCGGGCCGGTGTTATTTACAACGTAGAAAACAAAACGTGAACTTCATTCTCTTTTTGCTCTGCCATGTGTTAACTTGGTATTATTGAAATATATTTTTTCATAAAGTAAGTTTATATCAACATTTTTTAATTTATATAACGAAACAATTTTTTGTTATATTCTTAGTGAATGAATTCAATTACTTAGAAATTGTTTTAGTTAAATTTATATTTATGTACAGGGTTATTCATTATAAATTACCCACCCTTTATCATCGTTATTATTGCATATAAAAAAAAATGTTTCAAATAAAAGTTGTGTGGCTGAGACTGAATTTTGTATGTATGCTATCAAAAACACAGTGGCGTGCAGATACAACGATATAAAAAGAAAACAATGTTTTTTTTTAATGAATACCCTATATATTATTAAATTTTTATAATGGTATTTTTACTTTGATTTCAAGAATATACCATATGATTCTGGTATTTTAAACCGTTTTCGAGTTATTAAATGTCGAATATCGTATTTACTGTACTATGGAAAAGTTAACATTATTAAAGTGAGCTATGAAACTGACAATTATGACATTTTCTTAATAAAATAGTCAAAATGGAAATGTCAGTTAGCAAACACAATAATTGTCATTTTCATAGCTCACTTTAATAATGTTAACTTTTCCATAGTACAGTAACTACGATATTCGACATTTAATAACTCGAAAACGGTTTAAGATACCAGAATCATATGGTATATTTTTGAAATCAGAGTTAAAAGAATATTATAAAAATTTAGTAATATACAGAGTATTCCATTTATGAAAAAACATTATTTTCTTTTTATACCGTTGCATCTGCACATCACTGTATTTTTGATAGCATGCAAATAAAATTCAATCTCAGCCATACAACTTTTATTTGAAAATCTTTTTTGTATATGCAATAATAACGATGATAAAGGCTGGGTAATTTATAATGAATATAAACTTTATAAACTGTACTTTGAATAAATTTTAAATATGAATAAAACTGTTATTTTTTATTTTATTTTATTTTATTTTATTTTATTTTATTTTATTTTATTTTCTTTTATTTTATTTTATTTTATTTTATTTTATTTTATTTTATTTTATTTTATTTTATTTTATTTTATTTTATTGGATATGACGAATATATACGCCAGCTATAAAAGTAAGTGGCCAATAAGGGAACCACATGTAATACAATGCATCAAGTCGCTTAAGGGGTTAAACCTCCCGATAAGCCTTGATACGGTCATTATTCAAATTTTATCAATTTTTAGGACGGCTATATCGATTGAGGACAATTTGGTGTCGGAAGTTACCCAAGCGCAAATTTACGAAAATATACGTTTACATAAAGACGTACTGAGCAACGTTAAAATGCAACCGTGGCATATGCGAAAGAAGATCAGGTTGGTGGTACAGGCTAAGAATTATATCAAGAAACACGAAGGAGTGTTGCAAGAACGCTTAGCACAAAGTCATTCGACGAAAGATATGTTAGCTAGTTGGAATCTTTATATAATTAAGGTATATATTATTATGGTATTTATATGTATTATAATTAATTGAATAATCAACTACAATGTTGCCCAATCTGTATCATTGTAGCAGATCAACCTATGTCCTATTGTAGTATTATCCAGCTATTGTTCCATCTTTAACAACAATTCTCATGGTATGATGTTATAAATAATGTTTTATAAAATCAATTTACATGTTGATTAGCTTAAAGATCTTGTTTATAAATACTACGCAAGCACTTATTTGGCAATTTATCGTATTTGGAGAACTTCAAAATATGTATTTTACACTTAAACATTTGTAATTATAACATTTATCCTTTTCTTATAATAAGGCGAAGTCGTAAATAGTAATAAACGTTCTTATTCCATCGCATTAGCAAAATGCGCGTCAGCTCATAGTGGATAGCAATAGGTTGACAATTCTAATTTGGTCCTTTATTGATGACATCTAACATGTCTCATAGCAATAGCAATATAACTATTTGGCTTTATTATCTAACTGGTATTGGTAATACATGGTCGGCACATAATTTGGAATCGACTTCTTTTATAATAGGTACGAAGGGCGTTCGAAATAGAACTACAAAGTCAATAAGTGGCCTCAATTATTGCTATCGCAGATTATAAGTTTTTATACTTTCTTGCGATTTTACAAGTCAATACCAGAAAAATCTTTGTTTCAAAAATATTTATCACATTCTAGAGATGGCAGCGAGTTAAGCGTGAATCAGCTAACTTATACAATTGGTTGATTCCCTGGGAATTACGAATTAAAGAGATAGAATCGCATTTTGGTTCAGTCGTGGCTTCATATTTCACATTCCTGAGATGGCTGTTTTGGGTCAACTTGGTTACGGCTATCATTTTGACTGCTTTTGTAACGATTCCAGAGGTAAGTAATCTCGACCAATAAAATAAATTCACCACTCAGAATATCCATTATGTAATTGCAATGACAATCTAGACCAAAATATCTAGATCTTGAGTAACTGATTGCAAACAGTAATGGTAGTAAAAAAAATTGGGACTGAGTTTCAATTCCTTCCATTTGTCAAAAGTTTTTCAGAATAACTGTGTACATTTAACTTTTAGCTTCTTACGGCAGATCAGAAGGCAGCAGGTGATAGAAAACAAGTTTTGAAGGAAGACAGGTTCAACGCCACAAATTTCTACACTCTTATGGACTTTGAGGGCATTCTAAAATATTCCCCGGTATTCTATGGATGGTACACAAACAAAGACGTTAAGGAGAAAGGTTACAGGCTACCTTTAGCATATTTTATGACTGGATTAGCTGTATATGTTTATAATTTTGTAGCAACGTTGAGAAAGTAAGTAGATTTTTATTTTTTCGAACTTCTTGCAAACTTTTTTTTGTATCAGTAACCAAATAAGTTCATGCGGTTTTTTATGGTAAAATATAAATATTTATTAAGAAACAATAGTACAATATTATTCATCAAAGTAATTACCATCACACTCAATGACCTTTTGCCAACGTGACACCAATTTTTTTATGCCGGTATTGTAGAACTCTACGGATTTTGAATCAAAAAATTGACGGACTGCGTCTCTTACATTAACTCGAGTTTTAAACTGCCTATGTCTCATACAGTTGTCAAGAGACAAAAAAAGATGGTAATCACTTGGCGAAATGTCAGGGGAATATGGAGGGTGTGGAAATATTTCCCAGCCAAGTTCACAAATTTTTTCCCGGGTCACTTTTGTAGTATGCGGTTTGGCGTTATCTTGTAAGAATATCACTTTCTTTCGATTGATTAAAGAAGGCTGTTTTTGGATGAGTGCTGCTTGTACTCGCTGAAGTTGTTCACAATACAAGTTCGCAGTGATGGTTTGGCCCTTTTCCAAAAACTCATAATGGACTATTCCATTTGCTGTCCACCAAACACACAATAAAATCTTGTTTGGGTACAAGGAAGCCTTGGGAGTGTGAGGTATTGCATCAGTAGGCGACAACCAATGATACGAACGCTTAGAATTTGAGTATAATATCCATTTTTCGTCGCAGGTTAACAACCGATCAAGAAATGGTTCATTATCGTTGCGTGAAATGTTTGCCGAACAAATGGTAAGACGACTTAATTTGTTATCATTTGACAATTCATGTGGAACCCATTTGCTCAACTTCCACGTCTTTCCTAGCTGATGAAGATGCAAACGAATGGTTTCGTCACTCACATTGAACCTTTCTGCAAGCTCTAGGCACGTTGTACTGGAATTTGCCTCCACAACCTGTTGAAGATCCTCGTTGTTAATGATCTCGGTCTTCCAGAGCGTGCTTCATCGGTTAAGTTGAAATCTCCCGAAGAAAATTTCTTGAACCACTTCTGTGCTGTTCGATCACTTACGACATCATCTCCGAATGCGGTACATATTTTTCGCGCCGCCACTGCAGCTTTAGTACCAAGTTTGTACTCATAGAGTAAACAACCTCGAATTAAAGTTTTATTCGTTTCCATTTTCAACTATTCAAATTAATAATTAAATAATTGTCACGAAATGTGTATGTATTAAATGACAGAAGGATTGATACTAAAGTGGATGACAGATAACAGACAAGTGCTATCGATCAACAACTTAAAGAATATTCATGGCACTCTGCTGTATACAAAAACCGCATGAACTTATTTGGTTACCTGATATTTTCCTCAAATAAATGCTACAATAGAAATCCGATAGTGGAAAATAGTTTATTGAGATTATGTCCTAACCAAGAAGAATCTAAAATTATTTGTTTTTATTACACAAGTAACAAAAAAACATGAGCAGCCTAAGATATCATTTATCGACACCCTATTAATTAACTAAATATTAAACTTACACCTCACAGAGCGAGAGTTGGCCAGTGGGAGAAATCGTGGCTGCGCGAGTTATGTGTAACGTTTGACAATCTTCTCGATATTGCTCGTGTTTATCGTAATATTATAAGAATCCACGTCGCACCTTGTGGGAGGTATTGTGTCGGTGTTTCTTACAAAATGTAAAAACATTTATATTCTCTAAGTAGCGCATGTTTTAAATTATTGAAAATTATGTTCTTCACAATCGACACGCATAGTGTCAATTAGCAAAATTGAATTACAAAAATTTCACCTTCGGTAAGATAGTTACGAACTTAAGAGTGCCGGACTCTTCGAGCTAACCAACTGTTTCACAGCGGAGACATAAGTACGAAACATTTTTAACGTCGTCAATTGTATTATGTTGTTACGTTTCAATATTAGCAAGTCCTTTTAGGTACACATCTGAGATTTTCGTTTTTCGAAATTCTACTAGGATATCCCTACAATATCAAACATTTAAAATATGCGCTAATTAGAGAATAAATATTTTTGCATTTTGTAAGAGAAACAGGCACTCTTGTTACACAAAATTGATTTTAGTTTTCTGTAAACATTGCTCATAAAATTAAAAAGCTTCAACATGTAAGGCAAATAAATACAAACCATGGTGAGAAATAATAAGTTGTGCAACTTAATTATCATTAATAATAATAATACTATATATTTATTGCCGAAAAAAACTTAATATCTACTTATTTCTGGCAAATGTCATTAAAATAAGTACAATTTCCATAAGCCGGAATCTTATTCTTGAAAAATAAAATACATTTTGAAAGCTCGAAGAATACTGAGGAACAGGAAACCCAGTTTAATAAAGCAGAAGCATCAATGTTATCTCGTAATAAATCATAAATAAACACGGACAAATATTTGATTGGCCTTGAACACTTACAGGTTTATTTTTCTAAGAAGATAAAAGTATTTAAAACAATTTAGAACAACTTTAACTAAGTGTATAATTTGAATCGCTCAAATGTATAAAAATGTCGTGTAGTTGCCACACCTCATTTTTTGTAATATTTTAGATGTCTACGACATTGCTCATATTATTACGTCTAAAAAGCTTCAACATCTAAAGTTAATACAAATCACCGCGGTAAATAATAAGTAACAAGTAAAATTTCATAATAATAATAATAATAATAACATATATTTATTCCAGACCAAGAATATTCTAATACATCAAATATCATAAAATAAAATAATTACAAAATAAAGCCGATATCTGAATGAAACATTGGTTCACCTGACAAATAAAAGACAAAAGGATAAGAACCTCAAAAAGATTTGTTTTACTAATAAATCAATGTTATCATGCTATAAATAAGTGACAAATTTAAAATATATTTTGTTACGCTAATGTAATAAAAAAAATTTAATACAATCTCTGTTTATTTGGTGTTTAGCTTATTACAGTTGACCAGGAATACATTCCATATCACTGGACATTACAAAACTGTAAAAAGAGGTTTGAATTATATCAGTATGCAATTTGTGATCAATCTCATTACTTTCAAAGTCATTTTTTGTAGAGAATGTGTTCAGAATGAAAATATCTAAGGTCTTTCGATTCATAAAAGTACTTTATAAGCATAGTAAGCTTTATATCGCTGAAAAACATAAAAATGTTGTATTTTAACTATTTTTTTAATATAATTTCAAATTTTAATCGTGACTTAGTAGAACAAATATTGGCTATTTCGTTCATGTAGAAGCAATTTTCTCAAGTGCCTTAATTTTTGTAATTTTCTGAGTGAAAATTGATCATTTTCTGTGCACACGCCGATCAAGTACCCCCCCCCCCTCTCTAGCAAAAAATTATGTTGTTGTTTGTTAATATTTCTACTGTTTGTCAGTAATACAGTTTTGGACTTAAGTTTTATAGTTCTTCAGTGTCGTATATACAGACTGTATAGTTATAAAACATAGTAGTTGCACTTAATTTTCTAGAATGGCGGAAAATTCGCGCATGTCAAAATTATCAGAAAAAGAAGACGAGTGCATCTTTAGCTGGAAAGTCTTCACTGGCTGGGATTACATGATCGGCAACTCTGAAACAGCAGCCAACAGAGTGGCATCCATCGTTATGGGTTTCAAGGAAGCCTTATTGGAGGAGGCCGAGAAAAAGAAAAACACGAAGAAGTAATAATTTATCGGAGACGAACAATTAGTTTTATTTCATCAGTATCTTTTTCTTTCAGTTGGAAAGTAATTTTCATTCGTATTTTTGTTAACATAACCGTATGTCTTCTATTGGCATTGTCTGCATTTGCAGTCGTTATAGTTGTCAAAAGATCGACCGAACCGGAAGCCAAGAAAAATTTTTGGCGCATGAATGAGATCACTATAGTCATGAACTTAATCTCCTTATTTTTTCCGATGATTTTTGAAGTGCTCGGCTTGGGGGAACAGTACCATCCAAGGAAACAATTGCGTCTACAACTTGCAAGGTAAGTAGTAGGGTGGAACGAAAATGGCTTTTAAACTTTTTTTTAGATTTTAGTTTAGTAATAGTGGAGAAAAGTTGCCTTTTAGGTACAAAAAGAATTTAAAAAAATTAGTTGCAATACTACATCTTGAGGTGCCGCAATGAGGTTAAAGTTGAGCCGATTCAGTCACCAATTTCACAGCTCTTTCTGCTTGCGTATGACAAGCAAGCCGGGGGAGATCGATAACCGGGTTCACTTTAGTATTTGGTTCATCTTCAAATGCCTTCCCTATAAAGTCTTTGAGAGATCCACTAGAAACATATTTTATCAAGGGGGGTTCAGTTACATCATTTCTACTGAACCCATCATTTACTTTCTGTTCTTGCTTTTAAAACACTTCGTAAACCAAATTCTCTTTGAATTTTCCATTCGTCACATAGCATGGACAAAAGGAAATTTTCCGGATCAGCAAAGTACCCATTTCTTTAAATAACCGGGTCTATAACGTTCTTGAGATCGTCAGAAAGATAGCATGAATATGAGATAAGTTTAAACAGATGCTTGGAACCATAAGTACATAAGGTTTTATCTTAATATTAAACCACAGAGGCGCATATTCTTTCACAATGTAATCAGCGAGAGTCTTAAGATTTTCAGTTGCCACATATAATTTAAGCACATGATTGGCCAATCACTTGGAGTGAGCTAGTTTTCCAATTTTTATCTTAAAGATAAATCTAGTGAGTAATTTCCACTAGATACAGCGATACACATATCCAATAAATATTTGTGCACGACCCATTTACAATATAGACTATTGCTTACTAGTTTAGAGTATTGGAATGGACGGTTTTGCCTTACCCGTGTGCAATAATATTGCACCACTAGTGCACAATAAACAAGCCTACCGTGACTTTTAGCAAATTGTCTTGTTTGCGTACGATTTTTTATTTTGTCCAATGGATTTACATTACACTTTATGGTGATAAATGAATCCAAAGAAATTAAAACAATCAGTGATAGTTGTGTAGTAATAGTGATATTTAATAATTGAACTTAATGTGTGAAATAATTTTTGATGCACATGTCACTATTTAAATCTCCTGCCAGTCCCGCTTGATGGCTCAAATGTCAAATCTGTCGAACGTAAATTTTGCAGTGCAGTCGTTAACTGCCAGTATTGAACTTTAAATCCTCTTAAAATGAATATAAAATGAACATAGATGAAGAAATTAGTGGAACTCCACCTGATATAGTGCAAGCCGCTACAAAAGCCACAGATAACCTGTTACCAGAAACTTCGAAAACAAAATACGAAGCAGCCTACAAACGTTTCATTGACTGGAAACTTACTAATAATACGAAATCACTATCTGAAAACGTTCTTATCACGTACTTTGAAAGTCTATCTAAAAATTTCAAATCATCCACTTTATGGAATCAATATTCAATGCTACGATCTACTTTGAATCTTCGACATGAAGTTGATATTTCGCGCTATCCAAAACTCTGAACATTGCTTAAAAGAAAAGTAGATGGTTATAAGCCCAAAAAGGCAAATATACTCCGTCCTCAAGATATAAAAACATTTTTGAAAGAAGCTCCAGATGGTCAGTATTTATTAACAAAGATAGGTTATTATAGAGTATAATTAACTTAAAATAATCAATTAAATTATTTGTTTTTACAGGTTGCACTAGTGATAGGAATTATGGGATGTTGTAGACGAGGAGAGTTATGTAAATTAGAAGTTGATGACTTTGAAGATTTAGGCAAAGCACTATTAGTTAGATTGCCGGACACCAAAACA
Organism: Amphimallon solstitiale; assembly: GCA_963170755.1. Taxonomy (NCBI): domain Eukaryota; kingdom Metazoa; phylum Arthropoda; class Insecta; order Coleoptera; family Scarabaeidae; genus Amphimallon; species Amphimallon solstitiale. The sequence goes on from OY720675.1 coordinate 252,704,280, forward strand.
AAAATAACTAGAACATTCACAATCACTGGCCCGTATTACCAACTATGCAAAAAATACGCTGCACTGCGCCCTCCAAATATCGCTGAAAATCGTTTTTTTCTAAATTATCAAAAATAAAAATGCACAAAACAAGTAGTAGGTATTAATAAATTTGGAAACATGCCAAGAGAAATTGCAGATTTTTTACATTTACCAAATCCGAAGTCATACACGGGACATTGCTTCCGAAGAAGCTCGGCAAACATGTTGATTGACACCGGAGGGGATATCACTATGTTGCAGCGACATGGTGGGTGGGAATCGAGCAAAAAGGGTATATCGAAGATTCCCTCAACAACAAATTGAACATAGCGAATAAGATAATGCATGCAGTTGAAAACATTGAAAATCAACCTTCAACATCGACTAATAATAATCTGTTACCGAATACAAATACTGTTCAAGAAGACTTTAATGTTCTAACAAGTAATGGCAATAATGATAAACATCAATTGAATTTTAATAATTGTAGTAATATAACATTTAATTTTCATAAATAATTTGTATCATGTGAAATAAAATATAAATTCTTTCTAATTATGACATTGTTATAGTAAAAACTATGAACATTTTTGTAAAAATTTATTTTGTCAAATTTACGAACTTCCACGATTAAGGTAAAATTTAAAGTACGAGGTATGTCTCAGAAGTAATGAAAATGAATTGTTTACGCTAAATATGACAACGACTGCAGCCGACTGGAGTCGAATACATGTGAGTGGAATGTCTAGGAACGCAATCATAACAGGCGCAGCCCACTAAGTCTAGTGCTAGTGGCATGAGCCCCACGTATTTACCGTTAAGTTCCAATACCACGTTACATGTAAAATGCAGGCAAATATCGAGCAGCGATATGCAATTAAATTTTGCGTTAAAAAAGGGAACTGCTTCAGAGACACTACAAATGGTAAGAACAACATATGGAGATGTTACATTGTCGTCAGCACAAGGTTTCAGATGGTACAAGGCTTTCAAAGATTGCCACGAAATCATCGAAGATAACCTTCAGATTGCCGTCCACGTCAGAAGCCGAAGAAAGCGTGGCGATTGTGCGTTCTGCGTTAACAGACGGTTGACACTCAGGTTGATGGCACATGAGGTCGGCATGAGTAACGACACTGTTTATAGAATTGTGACAAAGGAACTCGGCATGCGGAAAATTTGTGCAAAGCTGGTGCCCAAGAACTTGTCTGATGAACAAAAGCAAAATCACTTCTCCATTAGTCAACAATTGCGGGATCGCTTAACAACCCAACCCAACTTCATGCACAAAGTGATAACAGGTGATAAGTCATGGGTATTTGAATATGATCCAGAAACAAAGCGACAAAGCGCTGAATGGCACACACCTGCATCACCGCGGCCGAAGAAAGCTCGCAAGAGCAAATCCTGAATCAAGTCGATGCTTACCATCTAAATTGATTCGCGTGGAATTGTCCACAAAGAATTCGAACCGCCCGCGCCGGGACCGACAGTGAATCAAACTCTTTATCGCAACGTGCTTGAACGTTTTCGGCAAAGAGTTCTGCGTGTGCGGCCTGACATTGCCAACTCGTGGATCCTGCATCACGATAATTCCCCCAATCACAGCTCATTGTCGGTTGGAGAATTTTTGGCAGAGAAAAATATTCTAGTACTTCCACAGCCGCCCTACATTCCAAACATAGCTCCATGTGATTTTTTCTTGTTCCAACGCTTAAGCGGTAATTGAAATGTTCCCATTACGGAACAATAAACAACATCCAAACAGTCACGACACAGGTTCTAAACAGCCTAACGAAACAAGACTTCCAGAATTGTTACTAAGCATGGAAAACTCACTAAAGACGCTGTGTGCATTCCCAAGGGACATCCTTTGAAGGGGACAATGTTAATTTGTAGATACATTCAATAAAACACTTGAAAACTAATCATTCTCATAAATTTTGAGACACACCGCGTATAGGTCGTGCACAAAGTATAGTGTGAAACTCGAATGCAATTCGTAATTGCTTGCTCGTGCTATTGCAAACACTCGGCTTCGCCTCGTGTCACAATATAGAGCAATATACTCCAATGCATTACTCGTTGCACAATATACTATTTTGATCTGTACTAAAATCATTTTTGTCCTTCAAAAGAGGAAGGTTATTTTCAATAGGCAAAAAGTAAGCACAGGAAGATTAGCGCAGTTTTCTAACTGCTGACCTATTTCGCCTTTAAGCTCATTAGGTCCCTTCATTTCACCACCTAAATGACAAAAAAAAAACTCTCAATGGTAACTCATTATCAGAGAACAAAAAAATTAACCTTTGTAAAGGTCTTCCTATTTTCTTTTCAATCAAAGAAAGCACACCATTATTACGCACGGTGTTTACAACGGTTCCATCACACCCAATAGCAATAAAATTCAAAAGTTGTTTGTTGTGTTCTCTATCTTCAAGATATTCCAGTATTCTGTCTGCTATATATTTTCAGGATGCAGATTTAGGTGTTATTTGGCCTAAACACGTTGAGTTTGGTTACTCTATTAGTGAAACGAGCTTTTCTGAAATTGCTTCCTTCCTTTCTAGAACAATTGTTTTGTGTTTTCTTCCATCAATAAACAATCCTCTATTTTTGGTTATCTGATTGTAACGACTTTCATTAATAAATTTCCTCGATTTGTTGATCTTGCTCTTCTAATTTTCATCCTGTCTATTGGATTTGTCTTCTTCTGTGATTTTTATTTTTTTTATTCATATTATAACGCCTATTTGAAACTTTTTATTTTATAATCGAGACACGCAAAAATCTTTGAAACAGTTCCAAAAAGTCTGTTTTTATGAAATTTTAACGTCCTTGCGGCACCTCATCTTATCTACACCAAAAGGCAACTTTCCTGCGGTATTACAAATTAAAAATTTAAAGTTGATTTTTTTTTTTGTTCCATCCTAGTAAGTAGTCTTCCTAATTTATCTAACTATCATTAACGGTTGTTATTTCAGGATCATGCTGCTGAATTTATTAAATCTCTATGCGTTAAATTTTGCCTTGTTTGACAAGATTAAAGACATGGTAATTGTCACCCTAATGCAAATATCTGATTATTATTCTTATATGACAAAAATTTTTACAGCAAACGCAATGGCCTCATTCGCTACCAAACGATCACATATTCAATGTTTCCAACTGTTCCCACATACGATCTATGAGTAACATCTCGAAGGTAGAATTTGCCCGTCTGGAATCAAATCCATACAATGAGGAAGAACAGCTTAACCGCACTATTGAAAATTCTTACAAATTTGGATTCAATTTCAGTAAAGAGTTTTTAACGAGCGTCTTGTCTATGAAGAGAAGGCTTAAGAAACTTTATGGGAGTAGCGATGTGCGTGATGAAGTAAATTTAACAACGGAATCTTTCACAACACCTTCCTCTTATTATGATGTGACCAATACCCAACTGGATTATAACGATTCAGAAATATCGGATTACACGACGACCGATTCTTATAATTCTACGACGGAAAAAGATAATTTAGATTTTCGAGAAAGTTTTCGGAGAATTTTTGATAATCTTTACATTGATGAAGTCACGGGTGTTCCAGAAAATTTTTCGCAACTTGAAGAATTACTAACTACCACTGATTATATTCTTAATATTACTGATTACTCAAATGAAAACAATTCTATGTTTGAAACTTTTTTAACAACAATCTATGAACAATTCACAGAAACAGAAGGATTTTCAACTCCGCTTAACGAAAGAGCCGATACTACCACTGATCAATTTTTAACCTCAACTGAAGAAAGCACCACATCTGCTGTGATTGCTACCACTATTTTGCAGCATTCTTCAGATGGTTTTACCAGTGAAGCCAGTACACCTACTACGAAAGCAATTGAAACAACACGTTTAAATTATTATGTAACAGAGGGTGATGTATCAAGTACAATTTCAGGAAAAATTAAAAACGATAATATATCCTGCCCGTTCAGAAATGTGTCCATAGAAGATTATATGACTGGATTAGACTACCAGAACAGAAGCAAAGTGAGGAGTTTGTGTTGGGAGACCATGTTTGGCCAGGAACTTGTTAAGTTGACAGTTATGGATTTATTCATGACCATCCTGTCTACGTTGGCCATGGACTTTTTAAGAGGAGTTTTCGTAAGGGTGATGAACAATTGTTGGTGTTGGGATTTGGAAAAGATTTTTCCTCAATATGGTGATTTTAAGGTTGCAGAGAATATTTTACATCTAGTCAATAACCAGGTAAATGATAAATTTCGTTATAAATGTTTTAATTATATCAAAGGGTACAATCATTTTGAATTTAAATCTAACTGGTTAATATTTTAATTAGCTTAAAAATAATAATAATATATATTTTCTCTACAATAACGTTCACCAAACTTTGGCTTTATCAGGTGATATTTTACATAGGTAAGTGTAAGTTTTCAAAGAGGGGGTGGTATTACACATTTAGAAGGACAGTAGAGGGAAGTGATTTAATTCTGTTTTTCGTTTAGTGTCAAACGTATTTTCTATATCTGTTAATTTCTAGAGCTTCAAATAAATGTTTCTTAAATGCTTAAATTTGCTAACCTAACATCTCTGACTTGAATCTGAGGTTTTATGCACATCATTACCTATACAAATTTTGCCAATTTTTCCAAGAAAAATATCTAGTGTCTTAGCAGAGCTACTATCTCAAATGAAGTGTAAAAATTAGAATAAATAAAGTTGATTCAGGTTAGAACTAGATAAATAGAAATTTGATGTTACTAAAAAGAAAATTAATATATAAAACAATTTCATATGTACCTAATTAACCATCATGTGTCATAGAAAGTTTTGGTGTATGTTTCTGGGGCGCAGCAGATCATTATCCGTCACAAAAAGTTGGTAAAACAACTAGAGAGTTCAAATAGTTTCATACATAATGGGCTTCAGTTGACAGTATTTCTTTTTCACACACGTGTATTACAAATAAGATGTGCATTCCAAGTTAACGTAAGAGTTTTCATAGCTAACTCAGAGTCGACGTTTAGAGAAAATAATACTTTATAAATATAATAATTACCTTACGTTATATAGAAAACTGTAATTCGCATTTTAGAAATATAAATCTAGAATTCGACAGATGGCGCCACGCGAAGTCTCATGCGATGCTTCACATATTGGGAGAACGTAAGCGAATTGTGCGGTTTCCAAAGCATACTTACCTGGCGTAGGGATTACCGTGATCAACAAGGCGGTTTCCCCAGGACGAGGCCCTTCCATTGCACTACGGTCGGGCTGACACCTGCGATTACCCCTAATGCGGGTAACTCGGGCGCGTAATTTTTGGTAGTCGGGACTGCGTGCGCGCCGTCCCGGACATATAAGTAATCCAAACATAAATAAGCCGATGATGGCAGTACTTCTTAATTTCATTTTTCTGTACTAAATAAATATTTCCAAATTAAAAAATGATGTGTCCACCACACGACTTTTTTATACGTATAAACGTTTCAAATTTTACAATTTTTATTTATTCAAAATTCTATTCTATAAGTACTTCTATTCTCTTAATTATTAGGGACGAGTTTAGCAGTGGTTTTAAAATATCAGTGAAAATTAAAGGTGATTGTATTCACGACTTACATAGATGTACGCAATATGCATGCATATTAATAGTAGTAATTCGTATATGCCTATCTCGTGACTGTATCGCGTGCTCCTCTTGGAAGCCGTGTTAGTTCCACGCTGAGGTAGAGTCCTCCTTGTGGTGTATATTTGTTGAGGAAATCAGAGTCTCCCCGGACTCCCTTGCTGAGTACAAAATTTTGTGTAAATGCATGTGTGTGTGTTCCATATTGTGTGTTTTGTATTTTCGATTTTTCTGAAAGTTTTAACTAAATGTTATTAACAATTGTTACGGTTAAAATTGATTGATTGTTATGTTGATGACTAGCGTACGCGTTAACAAGCTGACGATGGTGCGGCCTACCCGGTTTGTCCCGTAGTATTCGGAGAATGAATTATTTTGTGTGCTGATGTATGTGCGAAATATGTGTATTTCGCTATGTTAAGTGTATATGCAAAAGTCCGACGGTGAATTGAATTCTTGACCGAGTTCGTCGTACCCGGATTTTTCCGGGTACGACGCTTGCGCTTGCGCTAGCCGGACTGCGAGTCCTGGGTTGAGAGACTTGGCCAGCACGGTAGTGTCGTCTAGTGATGGGCAAAATCGAATTATTTCAATAACCGGTTACTCACTACTCGAGTGATCTTGATAATCGAATTATCACTCGAGTAGTTTTCACTCGCATCATCGCCCTGTATTCAATAATAATATTTATTAAACTGGCCAACATGCATAATGTATACAATGCAAATGATACAACCCGCAGACTGTACTACGACGTTTCCTTGTATAATATTCTGGTATTCCATAAAAAAGTACTAATGTTTATTTAAAAAACGACGTAGGTACAAAAGTAAAGTGTACTTTCAAAATTATAAATATACATTTTCATATATTTTTTAATTGTACAAAACACTAATACTTTCAAGCTTATTTCGTAGGCAGGTTTTTAAGAACACGATAAGCTGGTTGCCGTAAATCGTATATGTAAGTTACGAACTAGTTCATTAGTCATATTTCGTTTATCGCTCACCTTATATGCAACACCGACAACCCGGTTCTTCCTTACTCAGTTTGTCGCATTTCTACTTCATTATCCATAAAAAATATATGTATATATCAATAAATAACAGATATTTACAAAAAACACACAAATTGCAGATTTAAGTTGCGTTTATTACTTATATTTTGTCACCGGTCAATTAACCAACTTAAGAACAAATTGACTGTTTCCTAAACATACTGATAATTTTTACGTTCTCTGTGTGTTTTTTTTTTTTTTGTGCATTTATATAGTTTTTTTTATACAACCCGCAGACTGTACAACGACCTTTCCTTGTATAATATTCTGGTATTCCATAAAAAAGTACTAATTTTTATTTAAAAAACGACGTAGGTACAAAAGCAAAGTGTACTTTCAAAATTATAAATATACATTTTCATATACTTTTTAATTGTACAAAACACTAATACTTTCAAGCTTATTTCGTAGGCAGGTTTTTAAGAACACGATAAGCTGGTTGCCGTAAATAACGAATAATCCAGTTTTTTTTTTTATTACATATTAATTATATTAACTAACGCTATTGTTAGTATTTATGTAAATACCTACATGTTGTTTATTAATACTGTATATATGTATTTTTAAATTAAAGATGCACATTTTCCTGGAGCTCTCTATTTATCAAAGCGACTTAATATTTGCTAATAGTCTCATAATATACTACTCCAATTCCCAGTAAATATATAATCAGCGTCCTAGTAGTAGTGCGACAACGCGAGCGAAAAATAACAACCCGGTACTCGGTGGGCGATATTTCAATGCGGGCGACGACTACTTACCAGGTGAAAAATGACCCGGTAGGCGATTTTTCAAAGCAGGCGACGACTACCAGGTGACGGGTGATGAAGTACGACTAATAACTGCCAGTTCGCATTTCCGATTTGCAGCAACTCGGTTATTGTGTCGGTTCTCCGATCGCCCGTCACTCGTCGCTCGGATTCAAAAACCGAATTACACCGGTTATTTGAATAATCGGGTACCCGGTTATTTTTCACTCGAGTTCTCCCATCACTAGTGTCGTCTGTATAGAGTGCGTTGTTCACTCTGTGATCCTCTGGCTGGGGGATGTCACTGATGTAGATCGTGAAGAGGGTCGGTCCAAGTGCTGAACCCTGGGGGACTCCTCCCATCATCCTCCTCGGCTCGGAGGTGGTTCCGTTTACCACGGTGGTAAAACTACGGTCGTCGAGGTAGGACTTGATAGTCTTGAGCACCCTGGTGGGGAATCCGGCCCTCGACATCTTCCGCAGCAGTCCCTCGTGCCTAATCTTGTCGAACGCCTTCTCCAAGTTTAGTGATACCATGATTTCTCGTCTCTGGAAGGACGTGGTTATCTTCTCAGCGAGTCTGTAGAGCTGTAAGGTCGTGGAATGTTGTGCTCTGAAACCGAACTGATCATTGTCGAATATTTCAGATACCTCTATGTGTTCCTGTATCCTTCTAAGTAGAATTGACTCCAGGATCTTGCTGATGACGCTTATATATATGCTTATGAAATTAAAACCTACCTTAAATCCTAAGGGCTGTTGTTCCATCTTGTAAATTTTAACCTAAAATGTGCTACTAGAGAAATTACTTGGATTTAATGTTTTTGTTTTAATTTGATATATTACATTTATACACCTTGAACTAACTGCTACCAGTTAAAAGCACCCTTCAACCCTGCTACCAGAGAAATTTCTTAGATGGTTTTCAGTGGTAACAGTTAGTTAATGGTGTATTAATGTAATATAGACAATTTGAAGAATATTTGAGCACTAACGCCTTTTTCTTCCAAATTCACACCATAGAACTACCTTTACATTAGGATTCTGGGGTGGTTTTTGATGGTAACAATGTAATATTAAGGCAATACTTTCTTGTACAGAATTTTACTTATTTATATTTTTTATTTGCGCCGGTGACATCTTTTCTACTCTGGTCAGCAAATTACTAACGTTAATATTGCTGTAAATTCTGTTCTATCTAATTATTGTAGGCACCTATACAATATATGAAATAAACAAAGCTAACTTTTGTTATAACATTTTCCATGAGATTATAGCGGATGTATAATAGGAACTTAGTAAGTAATAAGTAATAAGTAATAAGTATGAATTTATATAGAAACACTGAAAATGAAATATTGGAATAATTGTTATACTACGAGCATTCTCAGGCATTCTGCGCTCTTTTTAACAAGCAAAAACACGGAATATATCATATATGCGGTATTTATATGACATATTCGGTGTTTTTGCTTGGTAAAAAGGACGCAGAATGCTCGCGGTGTAACAATTATCTCATTTTGGCCATTTTTGCACATACGACACTTTCGCTTATCAGGGCAGTATATTGAGTTTGACTTGGATTATTTCAATAAAACCAACTACAATAAGATATTAAACTTATTTAATACTGAAAATAGTAAAATAGTTTTAGAGTAATTTTGTTTTAAAATATTTTATATTCGAAGATATTTAAATTATGCTTATACAATAAAGAACTGGTTAAGTAATACATTTTTACATGAGCAAATAATATAGTTTTATTGCACTTATTTTGCCATGTTTTACTCAATATTTAATATTTAACTATGTCTTACTTTATTTTCTAATATCAACCATCCTATAAATGCCAGACAATATTTTAAGAGCAGCCGATATATTGAAATGTTAATATCATATAGACATTTTAAGCGCGACTAATATCTTAATTACGATCACAGTTAATATCAGTCACGCTTAGAAATATCTGCGTGATTTAATAGCAAGTAGATATTTTGCAATATATTTGAAAAAAGCGAGTAGCACTCGTTAAGAGTAAAGGTCCGAATTTTGAAATTTTTTTTCTTTTATACAAAAAGTATATTCCTGAAATTTGCTTTTTATTTAATGTGGCATTTTATTAATATGTATTAAATTTAGAGGGAGTGAAATTCGATACATTAGAAAAACGTGGACAACTTTAGATTCTCTCTTTTTTTTTTAATTAATTAAAAAAATTCTATAAATACTGCACCCAATTTTTGGGTACATTTTCGTAGCAAGGATTAGTAAACATTAAAAAATTAAGATATAAAAAATAATACGTTATATTATTTCGTCCCCTCTGATATATTCTTCTTCTTCCTTATCTTATACATGTAAAATTTTAAAGGCTTCAATAAAGTTTGGTTTAATTTTAGTAATTTTACATGTACAGGATCATAGGAAAAGAACTTAATTTATTTGAAGCTTTTGAAATTAACAGTCACAGAAAAATAGCTTTTACATTAAACGAACAAACACAATTAAATCACGCCCCTTTACTGTCTCTTTAGTCTTTAAACGTGTAGTAACACCCCAACGTTGGACCCCATACACATGTGTAAAATCACTTTGTAAACCTCTGTCGTCAACTGGTGGAGCCAAAGTTTGGTGAAACAATATTTTAGTGAACAACATAAACTATTTCAAACTTTTTTTACGTTATTATTTATACAAATATAATAAAATTAGAGATTACAATAACACATATTAGATTATTATTGAAGTTAAATTTAACCTACTATCATTTCAATTATCTATCAAAACAAATAACTACTTTATAGTATTCTGATATACCTAAGTCTAGATGTGCATTTAACTTCGTTTAGACGTGAATAATTATTATATCCATTTTGGATATCAATATAATAATCTAACATGAAAATATAGAACCCACTTTAAAAAACATAATTTATTTAGGACTAAGAATATTTAGTAATACAAAGTATCACAACAGCTGGATGTGATACTTTGACATTTACTCGGTTGACACAAAAACGTACATTAATATTCGCCCACGATAATTAAGCAGGAATCATTACCCATCAATAAGATAGAAATTATCATTGAAATAATAATGAGAAACACAGCAAAACTTATAAAGATGACATAAAAAACTAACATTCGCTCATTTTTTACTCTCTGACGCCATATTGGATTACGTGGTTTGAATTACCCCATTCTTAAAAGAAAAACATAACCTTCAAACTTGTAGTAATTCAATACAAGTACAAGGAAACTTAATGCTTTTATAATATTTTAATTATTAATAAACTTTAAAAATATATCCAGATATCATTGTTTTATTTAATACTTTTTCACTTCATGTATAAACCGTAAACTAATCAACGACATGATGACAAACTAAACCTAAAACTGCTCTTGAGATTAAGACCTTGAAATTATAGAAAACTAGTAGTAATTCTATGGTTGTGTAATTTCTAGGGCATGGTTTGGATGGGTATGTTCTTCAGTCCCGGAATTATTACAATAAACGTCGTCAAATTATACATCATGGTTTATTTTCGTTCTTGGATAGTACTGACATGCAACGTTCCACACAAAGTGGTCTTCAGAGCCTCCAGATCGAACAATTTCTACTACGCTCTGCTGCTATCCATGCTATTCCTCTGTGTGATACCAGTTGGATATGCAATAGTTTGGGTGCGTCCGTCGCCACATTGCGGGCCGTTCTCCAAATACCCGAAAATTTTCGAAATTTTTACAAGAACATTAAAAGAGGTCTTACCCGAATACGTTCATCAAGTTCTGGATTATATAGCTTCACCCAGCATTGTTATCCCACTGTTGGTGTTAATGATACTAATCATTTATTACCTGGTGTCCCTGACTGACGCCTTAAGAGAAGCCAATAATGATTTGAAGGTATGCAGTGTTCTAGTCAGACATACCATTGTGTTGGTTTACTTCTTTTTAGATCCAATTAAGGCGCGAAAGAACCGAGGAAAGGAGGAAAATGTTTCAGATTGTGGATAGAAGAAGAAGAATTGGTTCAGAAGGCTCTGGTGAGATGGGACAAAATCCTTATGGTAAATGGAAGAAGCTATTGTATAACTTGCCGGGCGGTAAAAGCTTTGATGAAACTCCAAAACAGGAATCTGAGGAGGTACAAGGTCAGCAGGAAGAAAAAAGCCCGAGACCTGAACCGATGAAAACTAAAGGTATATTTTTGTAAAGAAAATTATGATATTTTTGCTTAATAGAAAATCTGTAATTGCTATAATTGTATTAGACTGGTGGTGTAACCGATTCGAACAATCGATCCCAAAAGTGAAGGACATGACCCAGTTGGTTTTTTTCATAAACCACCTACTCTAACCTCTATCTGTATAATGTAATATCACATAGCACTGACAAAAAGTTATTAATGCTGGTCGAAAAGTAATTAAATCAGTATTTTAGTAACAATAAGTGATATTTCCAAGGTTACTTATTTCTAATATGTCAAATAATAATAATAATATGCTAACAATAAATATAGTAGTCCAAATTTAATGATACTTTTATCAGTTTCATCCGCATTCGTAATTAAAAAGTCAATTCTCGATTTTTACCAGAAATAATGTAATTCTATGCGTAAAATAAAAACGCATGGAATTCTCAGCAATATATTAATATAAATATTATAAAACTTATGTGTATAAAGCCTTTTTAAATTAACTAATTATTACAAAATGTAATAGACAAAAAAAGTTGATATTTTACCATTAATATCTCATAGAAAGTAATTAAGATACGTAGCTCATACACCGGGCTCTTTTTTTATCATTACACATAGCATTATCCCTAAGTGTAATGATAAAAAAAAAATTGTCAATGCATTAGCGATATAGTCACTGTATAGTAGACAACCAGTTATACACTCGTATTTTGACAAGCAGGAACAGTCAGCTGTCATAAGATTTTTATCAGTCAATTTTCGTTAAACTTTTTATTAAAATTTTAAAATAAAAATTGAGTTTGTAGCAAAAACACTGTACGATACACGTGTTAAAATGTTCTTTTATTTTGCTTATTTTAAATTGCTCCAGTTCCTAATCACCCTCGTGTCGCAAATCTTACTCGCAAAATAAAATAGCACTTTTAACAATTATATCGTAAATAACTAATTTTGTACAATTTTTCTTACAATTTTAAAATTCGAAATATATCAAGTCGTCAACATCATAATTGCTACATTTAGGATTTCCCGCCATCTCCCACTGGCCGCGTAACGTTGATACAAATAAAATAATATTCTGGAGATCCGTTTCTCTTACTTCTACCATAAATTATTTGTACGGAAAAATTAAACTTTGCAGCGTACATAACACCTTTTACATATATTACAAAACTGTTAAAATTTAGCGCGAAAGTATTTGATTCGGCAATAATACTTGTACTGGTAACACTGGACGATACAGAGCAAAATAAAGCTTAGAAGAATTAGGTTATGTTTTTAATAAAGAAAATGCAGAATATCACTTGGAACAAAATAATTAGTTTATTATAACAATTAAAACAACTTAAATGTGAAGTCTAATATCATAACAAGTTCTCGAAATGTCCACCTTCTCTTTCAAGGCAATAAGCAAGGCGATCTTGAAAGCAACGAAGTGTATTTCTAATAAATTCTGGCCTTATTCCATTACATGCAGTACGTATACGCTCTTTTAGTTCATTCAAGTTGCGTATTCGTACATTGTTGTAAATTTTACTTTTTAGGTAACCCCAAAGAAAATAGTCATTTGGAAATAAATCAGCTGATCTTGGAGGCCATAGTATGGGACCAAATCTACCAATCCACCGTCTTTGAAATAAGTTATTTAAAAAATTCCTGATAGCGTTAGTAGAATGTGGCGGGGCCCCATCCATTTGGAACCAGGGTTCATCAACATTCATCATCTCAATTGATGGAATGATATGGTCTCTCAACAAATTCAAATATTTCACTGCAGTGAGGTTACCATCAATAAAAAATGGGCCAATAAGTCTATCGCTTATTATTCCAATCCAGACATTAACTTTTTGAGGGTACTGTGTTCGGGTCAGGTTTTGAGCGTGAAGATTTGTACGGGACCAGTACCTAATGGATTAATGGATAGAAAATTTAATAATTTTTCAAGGAAACTAAATGTAGGGTACAAACCGAAAGTTCTGAGAGTTGACTTCACCGTTTACGGTAAATGTAGCCTCATCAGTAAAAATTATTTTATTTAAAATTTATTGGTTTTCATTTAACATTATTTCACAAAACTCAGTTCGTTTTATCTTATCCTCTTCGAAAAGCTCTTGATGATTTGATATTTTGTATGGCCTATATTTAAATTCTTTCAGAGTTTTGTATACCGAACTGTACGATACTCCAAAATGTTTAGCTACATCTAAAAGCGATCCTACAGACCGTTCCTTTACGTAACACAGGATATTTAATTTCATGTCTTCTGTTCGAACGTGATTGGTTCTATTTCTTTTTTGTGAGAATTTAGAACACAACCATCTTCTTGAAATTTTTTAAAAAAGTTCAGAATTGTTTTTGCACAAGGTATAGGCCTGTCTGGATAATTGGCGGAAAACATGTCTCTAACTTGCCTTAAACTATTATTTTTCTGGTACCACATTACTATTGCCACATTTTCATTTCTGTTGTATTTATCCATGATTTATAAATAAATTATCTACTTTTTAATAAAATGTATTTAATTTATGACTTGTTTGAATAAAAATTCAGAAATATTAGACATAAAAAATGTTTTTCCCGTCATGGCAACCTGATTTAAAAATTAAGGTATGCTATACGTAAATTCTTCATTGGTGTATAACTGGTTGTCTACTATACAGTGACTATATCGCTAATGCATTGACAATTTTTTTTTATCATTACACATAGGGAAAATGCTATGTGTAATGATAAAAAAAGAGCCCGGTATGTAATTTTTATGTGGCAAAATAGGTTTCAAATTAATTTCCAAGAACTTAACGAGATTGCTACATTTCAGGAACTGTGGCACATAACATTGTGCTCTAAATGTTACCTCCTAGATATGTTTCAGTTATGTGTGTGTTGACTTTGAAGTCATATACGAGATCCAAACAAACACTTTACAACGTAATTGCACCCTAATTAGCGTTTCCTTTTGAACTTTTATAAAAAATTAGAAATGTAAGTAAAATTGTTATTCTTGACACTACCCAACAAGTGTTAGTTTAAAGTTTATTGCAATAAAAAAATCAGAAAATATCTCTTTTGGGTACTACGAGATGGTGTTATATAAGAATCAATATTTTGAGGTTACCAGAATCAAATTCGTCAATGTAAATCAAAGTTACAGTTGATTCACCCGCATCGCCATTTTATAAAGAATTACTCTAATCTAAAATCAGTTCAGGTAGAGCACTTTCATAGGAAGTTTTACTCAAGTCTTCAAGTGCAACACCATAGCAGATATATATTTGAACTATAATTCAAAGACTCTATGCTAAGACTATTCAAATACCAGCTTATATTTATATATTTAATACCTTTATTAACTTTGCAGATTTCTTTTCTAAACTCTTGAAGCGTGCCTTAAAAAAATCCGTTACATCTGAAGACGAAGAAGCAACCGATATCGATCCGCAAGATTCACTGCCAGACGACGTGTCTAGCGTTAAAGAAGTTAAACCTCAAGCACCGGTCAAAAAACCATTCGCCATCAAGAAAGATCTGAGCTTCAAAAGATCAGTCCACGGTTCTCTTACGAAAAAGAACAGCCAGGACACCAATTTAAGCGTAGAATTTGATACCAGCCCGACACCTATAACAGCTCAAACCAGCAAACACAGGCGCGATTCTTTCGACTTGAAGAAGCATCAAGAGAAAAAACGAATTTCCAAGTCGCCGGCGAAACGTAGCATTTCCAAAGAGCACCGCGATGATTCTTTAACATCCACATGGAGCGATAACATTCCTGTAATAACTATTAGTAAAACTGATAGCACAGAACGTGTGGATGATATCGATAAAAGATTACAAGACATTGAGGAACGGATATCTACTACTAGCAGTGACACTCTGATGCAAGAAAGGGTCGATACCCGTCCAAAAAGTAGATATGTGTTGAAAAAGCAACAAGTTACTGAAGATGAGGATGTGATAAACCAATTGGTGACCAGGAAATTCAGTAAGGAGGAAAAGAAAAGTGAGAAAAGGATTGATGAAGATATCGCATCTGCAAATGCAGATACTAAAACAGAATCCAGCAATGATTATAAAGATTCTGTGTTTTCTTAAATTTCGTATAAATTTACAATGTAATGCAAAATTATTTAATGTAAAATAAATGTTATATAATTAATTTGAATTTTATTAATGATTAAAGCATTAATTACACTAAGTAAAATAAGAATTATTCTTTACCGAGTGCATTATAGTATATAGTATAAATTACTGTTAAAAACAATGCAATTCATTAGTTTGTTTGGTCAAAAATTAGTAAATATAAACACGAATTTTCTTCAACACTTTTTACGTAAGAGTATATTTGGTTGCATACTTTTGTTCGGTAATTTCAGTGGCATAACTTATTCTTTAATAGAAGAATATACTAATTCTTGAGCCATTATTATTGATTGAATTTAATTCTGTATGTATGGATTTTATTAAACTGATTATTTCAGAAAAGAACCCACACCAATTGTCTTGGCATTATTGAATCAAAATTATAATTCAATAGGGAATATCGTGATGGAATATAAGAACATTTCGGAAGCCAATATTATTCCGCCTATCTAATTCAAAGGGTAACCCTTATTGATGAAGGTTTCTTACCTGCAGTTTTGTTTTTGTGCTAGCTTCTTTTTAATTATCCACGTAAATACAATGCTATATAATAACTATATTAATTACTTTGAAAAGGATTTGTTATGTTGCCTTCAGTAAAGAATGTTCCACACTTTCTGCTTCAGTAAAGTTAAAATTAACATGTAAGAAATTATAATATTTTTTATTCTATAATAATAAAGTTCAATGAATATGATATGGACCCAAGAAGTAAATTTAACAAAACAAATCATTTAGTTTCCAATTGACATCATGTTGCCATTCACTCTCCCCTTATTTCAAGTTCCTTTAGCACTTCCGGTGGTTTTTTGTGCAACGCTACCAAGGTTTTAAGAAACTATAAAATATTAATATACCTAGAAAAATTAAAAAGTGCTACGGACCTGCTGTTGGCGACAAAAACTCTTATTAGTGGTTTGCAACCTGGCTTAGTATCGGGTGCACAGATCACTATACTAGAAGATAGTATAACTTAATAGTAAAAAGTTTAGACAATGTTTAGCGCCGCCTTCCAACTGCAGGCAGTACTAAAATGATCGGGTGTTTAGAAGTGTTATAGAAAAATTTGAAGTCAGAGTAATCCTTGAAAATTTGAAGTCATGCCTGAGACAGAGTAAATTCTGATAATTATTGACAGACAACAATTGACATTTAATATTGAATACAAATAATAAACATGAAGAAGGACATTGTTGTTGTGTTCAACTCAGTTCAACATCTATTTGACTTACGCCGCCGCCATTTGCATTCTAGCAATTTTTACGTTTTACAATTTCCACCCCTGTGTCAATTTTAGGTAAGCATCAGATGATGCAATTATAAATTAAGCGATATACTACTTTGTAATCTATATAACTTTTGTATTTTCTTTTTTTAATACGTTTGTGTGCTTTATGTATAGAGTCTATTGCGATACATATTTTTCTCTTCCAACGTTTATGGCAGATTTTTTTTTAACTTTAAGATAATGTGTTATGACTCATATTTTTCTTATAAAATATTTGGCAGCAAAGCGTTTTGCAATAGTGTGGCGATGTCATAGTTAATGCTAACCTGACCATGACCAATGAACTGTCATGCATTTTTTCTTAGAAAGTGCCGTTTCATATACGAAAAATACATGTTATTTTTTCGGCCAAGACCATGACAATGAGAAGGAAGCAGCAATTGAGAATACAAGAGTAACAAAAAAATAAGCAGCGCCAAAAGATTCAGAAGGTGACTCAGAAGACCATGTACTAAAATCAGAAGAGTAAGGTCAAGATCGAGTTGATGGAAGCTCTTAATTATCCTATTAAGACCTTCCATTAACTCTTTGCTGCACGAGATTTGATACAATTTCCAGACCCTTGCTGCACGAAAAATTAAAATACAAAAAAAGTTGTTTTTTAAAGTTTAATCTAGGATATAGTAACAAAATAAAGTTTTATAGTACAAAAAATATATAAGAAATATTGCCAAAATAGCCTTAACGAGGTTGTCCATATTTTGTAGCATTGTGCAGTCTTCAGCAATATCTACTAATATTGTTATCCACAATTAGGAAAATGTTTAATTGATTTGAATCTTTATTATTACTACCCTGATATTTTCGAAAACAATCTTTGGTTTTTCCAAGACACAACGCAACCTGACATATAATACATGCCCAATCGGATCGCATTGGATTTGCCTTGGTACTGCAAAGTCCACCTCTTCTGCGTGTAGATCGAACGGGTTGCTGAGATAAAGATGTAAATCTAACTTCTGAAGGCACCTTACGCCTTCTCTTCTGAATAGACCCCCATCATTTTTTCGTTTTGTTTTAACCTTTACTAGCATCTCTGCAAGCAAAACACCTATGACTTTTCGTGTGAAGTCTTTAAAAGTCATAGGTGGCAATTTTTTTAGTTTATATAATACATAACTGTTTACGAAGGCGCAGTCTATAAAATGCCAAAATATCCTCATGTACCATCTTTTGCTTTTCCTATCGATTTCGTAAGTGGAAATTTTAAGTTAATCGAATCTATACACACAATTCATATTTCTATTATACTCTGTTAGAGCATTCGGACATGGAATTTATTTCGATGACCCGTCTTTATCTCGCCTTTTCACTTCGTTTGTAGATTGTGGACGGTAAAAATTTGAAAGCAAGTAAACTGTTCGTTTGTCTTTCCATTTAAGGAAGCTTATTCCATCATTATTTTAGTCATGTTCCTCTTGTTGTAGAGATTTGTCTTCTTTCAGCTTAGGTAGGTTTTTTCGATTTGCCATTACGGTACCACAAACATTTATCCCATTTTTCTTGAATTCCTTCATTAAATTATAAGTAGTGATACAGTTATCAAAAAATAACAGATGCTCTTTGTATTCCAACCCTTCCATTAATCGTTCACCAGCTTTTCTCCTAATCCATGTTCTACATAGGTACTCTTTTGTTTTCCCCGTGTAAATATCGAAATCATATGGATAACCCTAAGCTATCAGCTAAGGCCCAAACTTTATATATGTATTACATATATTATCGTTTGATTGTTTTTTTGGGAATATATTGTTTTAGTGAACTTCGTCCTTTAAATTTTATCATAGTTTCGTCTATGGAAATGTAGCGATGGGGATTGTAGCATTTCTGAAAATTGTTCTTCAGTTCAAATATAAATGCTCGTAATTTGTACAGCTTGTCGTAATTGAAGTCATTTATAGTCGGCATTACGGAATTATCATTCAAATGTATATGATTCAATAACCAACTAAACTGATTGACAGGCATGAATTGCGAAATGTATGGATTCCGCAAATCTTCATCTACAGACCAAAAATCTCTTGATGTTCATAAGCAAGTTGAGTCCAATGAAAGTCTTTATTTCAGCAAAGCTTGTTTGATTGTACCATTTATTAGTAAGCTGGCGAGCTTATTCAGAATAGATATTAGTTTGGAAAGAAATATTGTCTCATGTATCGTCAGAAATTAGTAAATTAAATAGATTATATTGTGTACAACTATCAAGTTTTTGAACTTCGTCTGCTAAACCGTATTCCGACAGGAAATTAGATGATGGCCTTATCAAATGAATATTGCCTATTCGCCAAGTTACGCTACCACCTTGCACTTGGTTGTCATTTACAAATGCAGATAACGGCAGGTCATCTTGGGAATTTTCCGAATCAGTGACAATCTCGTAAATATCCCTTGGTTCATCAATATCATATTACAGTCAAAAAATTTCAGATTAAATCGTGCTTAGCTGCATAATGGTTCAAAATTTAGACTCGCAAAAAAAAATTATTTTAACTAATTTTAAATAACTGTGAATTAAAATATATTGATTGCAGTTAAGAGTTTCCTAAGTTATCAACATTTTAATACAAAATATAATACTTTAGTAAGGAAATTTCTTAGACATAAAAGTTAATTACTAATATAGTAGAATTTTGTTCACAAACTATGAAAATAAAACAATTAATTAATTGCAATACATAGTTTCAGCATTTGCTGCTATTTAATTTAGTAATCAAAGTTATACGGTATGCGTCTAAAACGATTATAATATAAAAGTTATCTACCCAATTTAAGGACTTTTTATGTGTGATTTTGAAAATCATCGACATAATTAATAGACTTTAACATAATATGTATTCAAAATTACAGGTTATTAATGCTATACTTGAGCAACATTAGCCAACGATTTAAAATGAAGGCAAATTTGAAATATTGCAAAATTTTATCTGGCAAGTAATATTACCTAAAAAAGACATTTCATGACTCATTTTTTATAATTGTCATCTAAATAATATAAATTTCTCAACAAAGTAATATGTAATAACTTTATATTCAATTTGGAAATGGATTTCATGTAAAAGTACCTTACTAATAGAAGCTATATATCCTGAAATATTAATTAGTTAGTCCAAAAGAAACATTTATTTAATTGACTTTTTGGCAAAAAATAATGTTTTCAGTTATTCACAGTTTGGTTTTATGTAGCACAAGCCCACAAATGATGCCATATACAATCTTATTGTTCCCAAAAAAAAGTCGTATTAGCAGAAATCATTTGTCATCACCGAGAAATATTAAATTGCAGGAGTTCCACAGGGATCGATTTTAGGTCCTATGTTATTTTAGTGTATGTAAATAAACCAAGAGAATGCAAAATACTTGTCCTTTGTCCCAGAATGCCGAGGGATTAACAGGAACAGGATGATATACGTTTCGGTAGGAGTAAAAATCTTGCAATTGGATACTTCGGAATGGGTAATTTTTAAAAAAATCTACCTTCTTAAAATCAATCATTATTATGTACAGGGTGAGTCATTAGTAGCCGCTTCCTCGATTGCTCCTTAGTATTTTAAATAAGAGAAAAAGCAATAGGCGGAGGAGTTATGATTGCTTGGGGCGCATATTCTAAAAATACTTGCAGCTCTGACGCACTTCCGGTTTCACCGGATATGCATTAGGATTATTTTTTTTAAATGACTCACCCTATATATTTTTGGATTTTCTAGTACTGTTTTAAGTTGTCTATTTAACTGTTTTTTCTTTTTCAAAATTCAGCCAACAGTTTTTGAGTTATTAATTTTTTTTGGAAATTTTTGTCCAAAACACGTGTTCAGAAAAAAAATCATATTTGCATGGTTTTTAAGTGTAGAAGCATTAATTTTAGTGATGCGTGTAGCCAAGAAAATTCTGCATCATTTGGTATAAGTTGCATTCGACAATACCTCAAGGAACTTTGTTTTTTCAAGGCCTACTTCTGGAAATTTTCACATACCAAAAACTTATTTTTTTTAAATGGAACACCCTGTATTTTATTATGGCGTTTTGTTCCTTTTTTTATTCTCTTTCATTTTTGTTAACTATGTACTATAGCTATCTTGTGTAATTTCTGAGATAATCACTATAGGAGTAATCAGCGGTCAAATAATGAACTACGAGCGTTGTTCTATGCACCCCAAATATTCGTTTAACCAATGGGAAGGCCCGACTGCCTGTGTCAACTGTCAAACAAAGTAAAGATTAAGCCTAACTATTCCAAGACTCATAATTTTACAGACTACTTCATTTTCAGTTAATTTTTTTGTAATTCCAGCAATGTTCAGTTCCAATATTTTTTTTAAAATTTACTTTGCCTGATTGCTCGTATTCATTCATTTAGTTAATGCTCTTCAGAATAGATGACTGCAGCTTTTCGAAATTATAAATTGATAACGCAAACCAAAACAAATATAAAAACGCAATTTAAATAACCTAAATAATTATTAATCAAAGCAACAACAAACTAAAGTAAGAAACAAATTTCATCAAATAATATGTTCAATATAACCACCATTCTGTACAATGCACGTGCGTATTCTGTTTTCGAAAGAAGTACTAACGTAACGTAAAACGTTTTGACTGATTCTTGTAAACGCATTTCTAATTCTAATTTTCATGTCCTCTTTGGTAGTGGGCACTGTTTGATAAACTAGATCTTTTACGTATCCCCACAAAAAGAAGTCTAATTTGGTTAAATCCGGTGATCTTGCGGGCCATGGTACAGGACCACCCCGCCCAATCCACTTGTTCTGAAATTGATGATCCTGATCTAGGTATTCACGAACTTGATGGCTATAGTGAGCTGGAGCTCCGTCATGTTGAAACCACATACGACCAATAATATTTAGAGGAAGACTTTCCAAAAAGTTTTGAAAATCCGTTCTTAGAAAACGAAGATATTCTTCTCCATTAACATTTCCGTCAAAGAAATAAGGTCCAAGTATGCAACTACCTACTATTCCCCCCCAAACATTTAATGACCAACGATTCTGAAAGTTTGCAGGTCGAATAAAGTGGGGGTTTTCTGTGTCATAATAATGAAAATTGTGACGATTAACGTGTCCATTTTTATGAAAAGTGGCTTCGTCGGTAAACAACACAAAATTGAGAAATTCAGGCTGTTCTGCTGATTTATGTACTGCCCACTGACAAAAATTTAACCGATTCTGAAAATCTCCTTCATCTAACTCCTCTGCTAATTTAATATGATATGGATGAAATTTATGTTTCCTAATCACTCGGGATACTGAAGTTTGACTTATATCTAACTGACGACTAACTTTCCTAGTACTAGTATGGGAGTCTTCGACTATACTCGTAAGTACCATAATCTCATTTTCCTCACCAGTTATTGGTTTTGTCCGTTCTTTTTTTTTCATATTTTATGCTTCCAGTCCTCTCGAACCGTTCCTTTACACTTTCAAAGGCCTCTGGCTTCGGATGCCTTCTATCAGGGTATCGCTGTGCATAAAGCCTGGATGCTAGGAAAGAATTTCTTTCAGATTCACCCAAAATGTAAATCATTTCTATTAACTCTTCATGAAAATAATTCATTTTGATGATAACAAATAGAGATGCTTCCATAAATTTGACATAAACGTTTACCGAATTTGTTTGACAGGTAATTCAGGGAGTCGGGCTTTCTCATTGGTTGAACGAATATTGCACACAAATATTCGTTCAACCAACAACAGCGCTTTTTTAACCGCTGTTGGCTGTTATAATAATTATCTCAGAAATTACACAACATAGGTATAGGACGTTTAATCTTTACTTTGTTTGACAGTTGACACAGGCAGTCGGGCCTTCCCATTGGTTAAACGAATATTTGGGGTGCATAGAACAACGCTCGTAGTTCATTATTTGACCGCTGATTACTCCTATAGTGATTATCTCAGAAATTACACAAGATAGGTATAGTACATAGTTAACAAAAATGAAAGAGAATAAAAAAAGGAACAAAACGCCATAATAAAATACAGGGTGTTCTATTTAAAAAAAATAAGTTTTTGGTATGTGAAAATTTCCAGAAGTAGGCCTTGAAAAAACAAAGTTCCTTGAGGTATTGTCGAATGCAACTTATACCAAATGATGCAGAATTTTCTTGGCTACACGCATCACTAAAATTAATGCTTCTACACTTAAAAACCATGCAAATATGATTTTTTTTCTGAACACGTGTTTTGGACAAAAATTTACAAAAAAAATTAATAACTCAAAAACTGTTGGCTGAATTTTGAAAAAGAAAAAACAGTTAAATAGACAACTTAAAACAGTACTAGAAAATCCAAAAATATATAGGGTGAGTCATTTAAAAAAAATAATCCTAATGCATATCCGGTGAAACCGGAAGTGCGTCAGAGCTGCAAGTATTTTTAGAATATGCGTCCCAAGCAACCATAACTCCTCCGCCTATTGCTTTTTCTCTTATTCAAAATACTAAGGAGCAATCGAGGAAGCGGCTACTAATGACTCACCCTGTATGTTCTTATAATTATAAATGTAAATGACTTTGCCCTCTAAAAACACAAATTGTTTTAATATCGTTAAACACCATATGTGCATTTCGGTAAATAAAGCTGCCTTCTTCAGCGCTTAGCTTTTGAGCCAAATCAATAAACCGGAAATATCTGTTTACTTCAATGTGAAAATCAAATTTTGGGAATGTCTGGTTAGGCCTTATTTCTGTCAAAATTTATAAAGAGATATAAGACTATTTACTGACCGACTTAAACTGGAACAATTTTGTATAAAAAAAATTTCAAAATTCAAACCGAAAGTAATACTTTTACGCATATCGGAAAAAATGTTTGCAAAATGTTTCACAAATTATGCATTCTGCTCAGACATATTAAAAGTATAAACATATTTCAAACTTAATTTGACTTCAAAATAAATAGTATATAAATGTAATAAATAAATATGTGATTTGGAGAAATAGATATTGCTTTTATTAATCTTTGAATAAAAATACATTGTCTTATAAAAGCGGCTAATTTCAAACTGCTCGCATATATTAATATAGTTCTTTATCATAAATCCGACTGTGTCGGTTTACTGTTGTCGTTCTCTTGGAAGGCATGTTTCTTGAAAAGCCAACATATGGCGACAATATGGCATGGACAAGCTCACATAACATTCACTAAAAATGTTACTACATTTCGTCTAATATTTTACTACTGTATCTTTGCTGACTTTTTGTGCCGTATCATGAGAGGAATATTAAATAACATTTATATATCCATGTATTTACTCGTAAAGAATGAAATATTGCGGTTGAAAGAAATGCAGACATACTATAAATTGAATAATTATACAGAACTAATTGCAAAATTAGGCATAGATAATCTTAATTGAACGCGTATCATGATAATTTAAGTAATTGCGTAATACTATCTTGTAAATATAAGCAATAAATATTCAACCAGACATAGGAATTAATACCATTTTTAGAGTATTATTATTATTATTATTATTATTATTATTATTATTATTATTATTATTATTATTATTATGAAAATAATGTATTTATTCAAAATAAGGTCATGGTAAAGGTTTATAAGCTGAAATACCTAATCGGGAATGATTTTCTGTTAACTTTATGTTTTCGCAATACTTAAAACAATTTTCCGAAGTAATGCCAGGTTTTGTTTGATTTTCGCAGTTATTTCGAGTGCCTACGTATAAGAAAATAAGAGGGGTTGAAACAGATGTGCTGAATTCAACTCCAAACTTTTATCTGTGTCTTAACAGTTTCCAAAAAAGTCAACATTTTAAAGCATTTCACGTTCGTCGCATAATTAACTCAGCGTGCGTGACTCACAAAGCAGTGATCTAATTCCTGAACAAATTGTTTCGTCTCAATTTTATTCACGACGCGCCGAGTCGTTTCAACAAATTAACAGGACAGCGTCAATGAATGAACTAATCAAATTGTTCTTTCAATTTAAACATTTTCTTATGTACACACAAAGTAGTGAAATATGTAAATGACGATTTACGCAATTCTAAATTAATTCAACATTCACGAACAACTTACTTGTATTGTGTATAATATATTGCTTGCTAAATTTGAGGTTTAAATTTACAAACATCATTTAAACGTTCGAATCAATCAAGCGGTTATTGCATAGTTGTACAATATTTGACTTTTTTAATATAAAAATGTGTATGAGCGACTAGCGTGTTTCGGAGGGCACGTCAATACCTGCCATTTTGGTAGTTGTTAGGCCATGTTAAAGACGTTTGTAGATATATTATTTATATATTATTGTAGTATTATTAAATAAAGTTGGTGAATTGATTTTATTAATTATAAAAAATAATAAAAAAAGTTTTATAGATAATATCATAGCATAGTCCTTTTTCCGAAAATATATGTACAAAAAAAATAAAAATTGAAATTAGACAAATATCCGAAAATTAACGATACGACAATAATTTAAAAAATATTCTGACCACGTCCTTGAAAGAGTTGAAAATATATTATGTTAATTAAACTTGTGGTTTGGAAAATAGAATACGTTCTGCAAGACTAATTGTTGGAGAAATGTTATAGTGAAACATGGTACGGTTTCGGCTAGCAGGCGGAGTTTCGGCAGACGAGATTTATCGGTTCTAAGTACTCTAACAGAGGTATAAAGATAAGCGTTCTACGATTCCCATTCATTGGGTGTTTAGAGACCAGATTTTGTGAGTGAGTGAGAAAGAAGATAGACATTGTTTTAAATTGTTGTAAATAGTTTTATCTTAGAAAAATAAGCCGGATTTTAAGAATTTTTTTTATATATAAATTACTCAAAATCCTATTATGTATAATAAATCTCTACAGAATACCTTGCGAGATATTCCGAATTTTGAAATTTCAATTATATAAAAAAATTTTCAAATTCAGCTCTGAATACGTTTGTACTCTTGATCAATATATATAATTTACGACATATTTGCAAGAAATCGCTATTCGATAAGAGTAAAAGTGTTATTTCAGGCCTGAATTTTGAAGTTTTTTTATACAAAAGGTACATATTGAAAACTAAATTCTAAATACTTTTGTAATCGTAGCGTACCTGTCTAAACAGCATGACTTGCGAAATATTGGCAAAAAACTGATTTTCGATAAGAGTAGAAGACTTACTTCGAATTTCAAAACCTTACATAATAAAATTCTTCTCAAATTTAATATTGAGTACATATGAATTCTTTATAAATTTGTTTAAACTTAGTAGTTGGCGAAATATTGGCAAAATTCGATTTTTTCACCGAAGTAAACTACTACTTCCGGTCAGCCGATTTTACTGAAAATCTAATCAGATCTCAAGAGGGAAATTGCATTCGTAAATACAAAATTTTGAATTGATGTCTATAGCGGTTTGACCGTTATCGTGGTCACACAGACACAGGTATTTTTTTAAAACCACTTTTTCGGTATCAGAGGACTTCAAAACGTGGAAATCTGCAAAAATCTCAAGGTCAAAGATTTCACATATACATACTTCAATTTATCACAATACTTCCTTATACTACGTATAAGAAAGTAAAGGGAATTTATCCGGTAGATAAATATGTAATGTCGAGAATTAAAATATACTCAAAATTAAATTTGATTAGAAAAGTTTTTTGAAATTCCTACCGGAAGTAGGTCTTTTACTCTTTCGAAAATCATTTTTTTGCCAATATTTCGCAAGTCAAGCTTTTTAGACAGGTACCTTACGGATATAAAAGGATTTAATATAAATAAATACATATATAAATAAATAAACTTAATTTTCAATACCTTCAGTATATAAAAAAAATCAAAATTCGTACCGGAAGCAACACTCCAATAGCGATTCTTTGCAATATATCTTAAATTATGCATTCTATAGAGATTTATTAAGAGAATAGAAGTACTAAGATTAGAAATTTGAATAATTTTGGTATAAAAAACTTCTTAAATTGTATAATTTGAAAAACTCATATGTATAAGTAGTGTGGTGGCCACACCTCATTATTTTGTTAATTTTTTATATAATAATTTACATACTACAGACAAGAAGTATTTGTGTTTGTTATATTACCTAAATAAATATCTATTACAGACATAATTTTGGGAATTTATATACATTTTTTGTTAATTTTTTATATAATAATTTACATACTAAAAGGACAAGAAATACTTCTTGCAATATTTTGGGTGAAGAATAATAATTTTATCTTCTACCTGAAATAGCCTGTATTGTATTCTGTCCCAACATTTTTATGGTTACAAGTCCACGTGGATTTGATTGACACATGTCTAGTGTCGATCTAACAAATCAAACGCGCGGTACACTCATAAATCAGAGGGCCTAACGGCTGCAACTTAACATAAATATTCCATCTCATTCGCACCATTTGCGATTGCGACGGTCGAAAATGTACTTCGCCGGTGTATACAATAATCGGAGAAATACAGCACGCGCCTCTTTGAAATCGGAGTTTCTACAATCTGGGAACACAGCGTTAATGTAAATTGATATCAGATTTAAGAAGATATTTTAAATAATGAAGAATTCTCGAAAGAACGTGCTTTCTAAAACATACACCATTGTTTAAGTCTTCAGTATTAAGAAATAATTACATAGAATAAATGTACAAAGAGCTTGATTTTTTATTTTTACTATTCATTAAATGAGATGGTGAATTCAAGATGTAGTTTTATTTCATTATACTCGCAGACTACATTATTTTATTTTTAACAAAAATGTACTTAATGTACATTCAGAAAATTTGGTAAATTTTGATGTACATATAACCTCAAAGTAAGCATCAGAAATCGTATATTTTATTCGTCGATCACAATACTAACATTGACGTACTAAACTATTATATCATGAATTTTGTACACGAATGTGGATTGTTTGGTGCTTTCTAGTATACCAACTTAGCTAGACGAGTTATTACTGCAGCTGTATTTAATGAATACGTTTAAACATATTATATGCATGAATTGTATACAAAACACGAACAAAATATTACAAGTTATCACCACATCAATCGCCATTAAACCTATAATGAATTCTTCTGTATCAGAGTCCGTCTCTTATAAACGCGCATGTTTATACTGCTTTCATTAATTTTACGATGACATAACTGAACATCTGTGTGATGATTGGTGACTCTATATACGTTTTAATGATCGACTAATGCCCAGAGCCGCAATAAAAAGAAAGACATAACGTACGGATTTGAATGGAATAGGTGTCGGTTTTTTATGAG
This sequence comes from Amphimallon solstitiale, assembly GCA_963170755.1. NCBI lineage: Eukaryota > Metazoa > Arthropoda > Insecta > Coleoptera > Scarabaeidae > Amphimallon > Amphimallon solstitiale. The sequence continues at coordinate 252,732,622 of OY720675.1, forward strand.
CGCGACGTTCACTTGTTTACGACCTGATAAAGTTCCAGCGATAAGCGACCGATAGGTCACGACACTTCCTCTTTGGAAACTGTGACAGGCCATAGTGGTTCGGTTTTGAAATGATCGTTTACTAGCATCAATAACATAGTAGAGATTGTTTCTTATCTTAAAATATGGCGGTCTCGTCAAATAAGGTCATGAAAGACATTAAAATTACTTTTTAATGTAACTTTTTCTAAAGCGAAATATTATATGCGTAAACCTGCTGCACTTCCATTATTATTAAATGAAAGAATTTCAGTTTTAAAATGCAGGTTTCTTGCTAGTTTTACTTCTTATCAAAGCATTTTGTTCCGGTAAATCAAAACTTTTATGAGAATTCTTGTGATTCATTGAATACATTACTAGAAAATAATTCTTCTATATTTGTTGGATTTACAGTGTCCAATTGATTTAAAATCGCTTCATAATCCTCAAGCACAATTTGCACCATTTGAATGCTGCAGATAGTTAATACAAAACAACTCCTTAAACGCTCTCTTAAACTGTATTGGTATTAAGTTTCAGGCATTGCCACATTGTTGCCTAATAGAACCAAAAAAAGTCTCTAAGCTATCTTACTGAATTCTTCTGGTATACAAAACAGGTTATTCCGTATCTACCGATAGCAAAAGTAAACTATTTAATGCTATATACCAACATTTAAATTTTTCTTGTAATCATTGCCAACTCTATCAAATGCTTTAATATTTGGAAAGAATTGTCTCATTCTTTAATAGAAAAGGGATTGTTATATTCCTTATAAATAGTTTTTGATGATGAATTTAATAAATCGAATAACTTATCCAATCATTTCAATAAATTCAGCTATGCCATAATTTTGACAAATCTTTACTTAGAAGGTCATTCCGTCTACAGGCGGTGGTCCACTGTAAGACATTAAAAAAAAGTGAGGTGTGGCCACCACACGACTTTCGTATACGTTTGAGCGTTTCAAACTATAGAATTTTAAGAATTTTTTTTATAAAAATTATTCAAAATCCTATTCTAAGTACTTCTATTCTCTTAATAAATATCTATAGAATGCATACTTTGCAAGATATTATCAAAAAAGTGCTCCTCGCTAAGAGTAAAAGTGCTACTTCTGGTCCGAATTTTGAAATTTCATATATACAAAAAATATTGAAAATCTAGTTTAGAATACTTTTGTACTCTTGATAAATATATATAGATTGCATAACTTACGACATATTTGCAAAAAATCGCTATTCGATAAGAGTAAAAGTGGTACTTTCGGTCTGAATTTTGAAATTTTTTTTATACAAAAGATATTGAAAATTATGTTCTAAATACTTTTATACCCGTAACGTACTTGTCTAAAAAGCATGACTTGCGAAATATTCGCAAAAAACTGATTTTCGATAAGAGTAAAAGACCTACTTCCGGTAGGAATTTCGAAAAACTTTTTAAATAAAATTATTCTCAATTTTAATTTTAAGTACATATGAATTCTTTATAAATTTGTTTAAACTTAGTAGTTGACGAAATATTGGCAAAATTCGATTTTTTCGCTGAAGTAAACTGCTACTTCCGGTCTACCGATTTTACTTAAAAACTAATCAGATCTCAAGAGGGAGATTATACACGTAAATACAAAATTTGGAATTGAGATCTACAGCGGCTTAACCACTATCGTGGTCACACACACAGAGAGAGAGAGAGAGAGAGAGAGAGAGAGAGAGAGAGAGAGAGAGAGAGAGAGAGAGAGAGAGAGAGAGAGAGAGAGAGAGAGAGAGAGAGAGAGAGAGAGAGAGAGAGAGAGATTTTTTAAAAACCACTTTTTCGGTATCAGGGGACTTCAAAACGTGGACATCTGCAAAAATCTCGAGGTCGAAAATTTTCATCACAATACTTCCTTATACTACGTATAAGAAAGTAAAATGCGTAAAGCCGCTGCATTTCCATTATTATTAAATGAAAGAATATCAGTTTTAAAGTGCAGGTTTCTTGCTAGTTGTACTTCTTATCAAAGCATTTTGCTCCGGTAAATCAAAACTTTTATAGCCTCTGGTATCTACTGAGAATTCTTGTGATTTATTGAATACATTACTGGAAAATAATTCTTCTATATTTGTTGGATTTACAGTGTTCAATTGATTTAAAATCGCTTCATAATCCTCAAGCACAATTTGCACCATTTGAATGCTGCAGATAGTTAATACAAAACAACTCCTTAAACGCTCTCTTAAATTGTATTGGTATTAAGTTTCAGGCATTGCCACATTGATGCCTAATAGAACCAAAAAAAATCTCTAAGCTGTCTTACTGAATTCTTCTGGTATACAAAACAGGTTTTTCCGTATCTACCGATAGCAAAAGTAAACTATTTAATGCTATATACCAACATTTAAATTTTTCTTATAATCATTGCCAACTCTATCAAATGCTTTAATATTTGAAAAGAATTGTCTCATTCTTTACCAGAAAAGGGATTGTTATATTCCTTATAAATAGTTTTTGTTGATGAATTTAATAAATCGAATAACTTATCCATCCTTTCACTAAATTCAGCTATGCGATAATTTTGACAAATCTTTACTTAGAAGGTCATTCCGTCTACAGGCGGTGGTCCACTGTAACACATTACAAAAAATGAGGTGTGGCCACCACACGACTTTCTTATACGTATGAGCGTTCCAAACTATACAATTTTAAGCATTTTTTTAATACAAAACTTATTCAAAATCCTATTCTAAGTACTTTCATTGTCTTAATAAATCGCTATAGAATGCATACTTTGCAAGATATTATCAAAAAAGTGCTCCTCGCTAAGAGTAAAAGTGCTACTTCCGGTCCGAATTTTGAAATTTCATATATACAAAAAATATTGCAAATCCAGTTTTAAATACTTTTGTACTCTAAATAAATATATATAGAATGCATAACTTACGACATATTTGCAAAAAATCGCTATTCGATAAGAGTAAAAGTGGTACTTTCGGTCTGAATTTTGAAATTTTTTTTATACAAAAGATATTGAAAATTATGTTCTAAATACTTTTATACCCGTAACGTACTTGTCTAAAAAGCATGACTTGCGAAATATTCGCAAAAAACTGATTTTCGATAAGAGTAAAAGACCTACTTCCGGTAGGAATTTCGAAAAACTTTTTAAATAAAATTATTCTCAATTTTAATTTTATGAATATATATATATGAATTCTTTATAAATTTGTTTAAACTTAGTAGTTGACGAAATATTGGCAAAATTCGATTTTTTCGCTGAAGTAAACTGCTACTTCCGGTCTACCGATTTTACTGAAAAACTAATCAGATCTCAAGAGGGAGATTATACACGTAAAAACAAAATTTGGAATTGATATCTACAGCGGTTTGGCCGCTATCGTGGTCACACACACACACACAGCCACACACAGCCACACACAGACACACACACAGACATACACAGAGAGAGACATTTTTTAAAAACCACTTTTTCGGTACCAGGAGACTTCAAAACGTGGACATCTGCAAAAATCTCGAGGTCGAAAATTTTCATCATCACAATACTTCCTTATACTACGTATAAGAAAGTAAAAGGATGAATTATTACAATTTATCTGTTACTCAAAAGCTACAACTTACCGATTTTCTTCTTTAGAAAACGAAAAGAAACTGTAGAGTATATTTTGTTGTTGAACATTTTTACAAGTAAAAATACAACATCTACGTATGCCAGATTTCCTCTTTCAGTGTTCATGATTTATATCAATAACAATTTAATTTGCCTCTTCCCTTATTATCTTTTTGTAAATTATAAGTTATAAACAATAAACTAAAGCACATTATATTTATACAAATATCATAACAAAAACAAAACACGCCATTTTAAAATGTGCGCTTATTAGATTTTGCGCATATACATACCTCATATCTATACCTCAACCTCAGCGGCCCTTAGACGATCAATAATACTGCCAGTACGTACTGAAGAAAATATTGAATCATTACTTCAGTTTTTTATTGATACCTTAGACGATCATTATTTACTGTTACTATACACATCACTATGTGAGTAGATGTCTAAATGTTATCATCGATTCTATCATCATGGAATGGCTTTTATGTTTATTAGAGAAAAAGTATTCTATATAAATCTATATATATATTAATAGGTGAAGAAAAAACTGAAAAATTAAATTTATGTATTATAATATGTGTTACAAATACATTAAATTAATTAAATAAAATGGTCGACCACTGGGCAGTCACTAGTTTTTATTAGTTTCATTTATTTGCTATATATGTAATAGTAATACTGGTAACATTTACTAGAATAATTCAAAATTCTTAATAGTTGGCATATGTACTATAGTTAGAATAAAAAGGGGAAATATTTTCTTGATTTTCTTCGTTGCTATACGTCGGAGATATACTTGACTATCGGGAACACCTGGAGAGCATCTGAATTTCCACAGGCGCAATTATGCTTTCACCTGCTAGTGAACTGGCATATGAATACGAATTGGGCTGAGTTATGGATCGAAAAAGGGGACAATGATTGTGCATCTTCATTTATTCTTACCGAATATCTATTTAGTTTTCCCAATTTGTGCTTCAAACACCTTTTGATCTGGTGGTAATCTTTCTTGCCCAAACTTTAGCAATGTTTAATTCAGTATCGCTCTTGGATAACCCGACAACTCAACATATTTCTACTTCAATTATAAAGGATATTATAGTATTGTGTTAATACCTTTGGTTAAAGCAAATAGAGAATTCAGAATGGTTGACGCAGGAGCAAATGGATGGCGGAGATTTATTCTATACGGAATTTTAGATTTTTTCAACAAAATAAGCAACATATCCATACTCCTATTTGTTTAACAAATTCTGATGAATTATTTGCATTTGTCTTTGTAGGTCACGAAGCATTTGTATTAAATACTAATTTGATGAAACCTTACTCTCAAAAGAACTGCAACAACGAGCAGCAAGTATTCAATAATCGTTTATCTCCAGCTCGGTGCGTTGTAGGAAATGCATTTGGCATTTTAGCTGCAAGATTTGGAGTTTTTCAAAAACACTAGCTTGTTGTTATTTACACATTTTTTTAACAAAAAACTCACCAACGCGTTACGTACCTCAAAAAAATGAAAACTAATTACAAGTTTTAGGACTCGATTGCGTCAGAATCCAAAACGTAATTGTCAATTGGATGCTAAGGCAGTTAGAGATCTGTACTGTAGATAGTAGATATTTCAATAGAGATTGTGAAACAGAAATTTTCAAAGTCAGAATGGTATTATATTAATAAATATTTTTTACTGGGAATGCAATTAAAAATGTTTAATTTTGTTCATATAATATAAATGTTTTAGAAATCTCGACTTTTCTTTCTTCATCCTGAATAGATGATTGATTTTTAACCCAATATTAAATATACCCACGATCTAAGTGAGTAAATCTAAATGTCATCCGTTCCACTACCATAGATATTTTTTTAGACTTCTATTTTTTTAAGTTCCTTTCTATAATTTTGAACAAAGTGTATTTATCTTTTTTCCTACATCATCCATTGTAGCATTTTGTTTAATTTTTTGGTGAATACTTAATAATTTGTTTAATGCATTCAGTCTTTCGTCTTTTTTCATGTAAAAAGGATGTGTGGAGTTCCACAGTTCAGGCAAAACCTCGAACTTATCGATTCATTCTTTTAAGACGTCATTATTGGACGGGCTACTTTCTTCTTCATTTATATCATCTAAGTTATCCATTTTTAAAACAGCTACAAGTATGTACCTACACGTTTAACGCCGGGTAAATACTGATGTAAAACCCAAAACAAGTCATTACACGTTCAATAATACTGACAGCATCCCCACTTCTACCAATACTGTAGTTAAGAATGATGGAATTGCCAGTCACTCTTCAATACTCGCCATCAATACGTCATTATCACCATTAAACAGTCAATAATAATGACAATATTTTCCAATAGTGACAGTATTATTGATCGTCTAAGGGCCGCTTAAACGTAAAGTTATCTTGGTTTGACATTACTGCTTTTACTTTCTTACACGCAGCTTAGTATGGCACTGTGATTTACAACCTCAAAATTTCTTTGCAGATCTTCATACTTCGGATTTCTCTTATTCAAACAAGCAATTGATCGAATGATCTCCGCGTATGGTTGTGTCTCTGAAAAAATAATTGGTGTGAGCTATCGACACTATATTCTGAACTTAAACGTATGATCTTAATGCTATTTTACATTTAACTTGTTTCGTCTTTTTTCCTAGTAGGTATCTCGAAGTACCTATTGAAAAGAAATGAAAAAAGATGAAAGCAAAGCAGAATTTCCCAAGTTTTTCATGTTTTGATATTATTTCTGTTAGATATTAAGCTATATTTGAATCAGTCAGCTGTTTTATTTCTCATAGGAGTTAGACAGTTTTTCAGAAATACCAACTTCAATAATGCAGTAATATTACTGAACACTGTTTGGGAGTACTTTTCGAACAACAAGATCTTTCTTAACGATACCAAAATCATCATTATACGATTCTATCCTTATCAATTTCAGCCGGATAAGGAGTTTTATTTGAATCTGAATGTTAACAACAATAAGCTACTGAAACGTGAAAAATTCAAATTTTTGGTAGTTTGCGACGTTATTAGCGAAACTGAATTCGTTTTGTTACTTGTTTAGATCTTGAAAACCAATTTTGACTCAGCAGCAGTTAATGAGTTTATATCGCGCTTATATTGCAAGCAGATTATATGATGTATATACAGTGTGACCAGTGAAGTCCGCATCATATGGGATTTTTTTTTATTAATAGATTTATTCCAAATTTGAGTTTGGCATCAATTTGCTGCTTCGATCAAGATGAAAATTAACCAAAAGAATAATAGTCACGTGATTCGCATTATCTGTCAAATTTAATTTTTTTCCAAAAAACATTCAAAAGTGGGGTTATTTCTCAAAATATCGAAAAAAGTTATTAGAAAAAGTTTTTCTAAAAACAATTTTTAGCCCATATGCAAAATTTCAGCTGCATAAGATAATTTAGATTTTTTGCCAATTTTTTTGTAAAATGCACCACTGTTGCGAAATAAGACAACGCAACCTACATAAAACTTCTTAGTTTTAACAATGCTTTATTCCAGACACATTTTCTTTAAGGCAGCGCCATATTCAATGTGTGTTTTTCTACAAAATCCAAATAGGGCTATTAAAATTTGGTCACATGTGATGCAAAGTTTATTTGTTTTTGACCCTGTATAAGGTAACTTCATAAAATAACTATTTTTGAAAATGTAGTTTGTGTCTAAAGGTAATACACATTAATATTAAGGAAGTTTAATTGAAAAGTCAAATTTTCTAATAAAATAATCATAATACATTATAAAAATGAAACGCATTTAAAATTCCACCTTTTCAATTAATAACAATATGTATTTTTGGTATTTGAATATTAAATTAAAATTAAATTTGAAAAACCTAAAATACATCTTTAATGGAGTTTCTGATACTAAGGGACCTTATTTCTAAAATACAGTTTCGAATCACCGTTTCCAAATGATCAACATTACGGAAGGGTTTTTCTTTGTAAACTTTTTGTTTTAGGTAACCCCACAAGAAAAAATCAAGTGGGGTTAAATCCGGAGACCTAGCCGGCCAGTATTGCTCCATATTACGCCCAATTACTTTGCCCCTAAATATTTCCAGGAGGCGTTCTTGAACCCGTCTTGTAGTATGGATGGGAGCACCGTCACACTGGTACCACAAATTATGCTTTATTTCAATAGGCATATTGTCCAAAACTTCAATGACCTCGGTGTTAAGGAAGCGTAGGTATTCTTCAGAATTTAAATTGCCTCTAAAAAAATAAGGCCCAACAACTTGATCGTTTAAAATACCGCACCACACATTAGTTTTAAAGGAATACTGGTCCTTGCATTCTATTATAAAATTTGGATTTTCTTGAGCCCACCATCTACAATTTTGAGAGCTAACAACGCCGTTTGAAGTGAAAGTGGCCTCGTCGGTCCATAAAACGTGAAACGGAAAGGACACATTTTCTTCTTTTTCCCCCTGGTACCAAAAAGAGAATCCCAAACGTATGTCAAAATCTTGTTCCTTAAGAGTATTTATAAATTTAGGTTTATACGGCTTAAATTTATTTTTGTGCAAAATATTCATTACACTCTCTCTTTGAACGTCAGTTCTGCGAGAAACATGTCTAATACTAGTTTAACTATGTTCCACAATATCTAGGCAAACATTTAATTGGACTTCTTCACTATGTTTTATAGGATTGTGAGGTTTTTTAAATGAACTTTCCACCGATCCAGTTGATTTAAATTTCCCCATAATCCTACTCACAGTAGATTATTGCACATTTTTGCCTGGATGCCTTTCATTAAAAATGTTGGCCGCTACACGATGACTTGTGTTTTCACCACATATTAATACAATTTCAATTCTTTCCTGTACAGTTAACATTTTTTTGTTTAATATGCAATATTAATTAAAAGCCACTATGACAAACAGAAAGCGATTTGACTGTCATTAATAAAGCAAGGGCTTGTTGATCTTTTTTATCATTTGTTTTGCGGCCAACTTGTGTTTGGTGCATCATCGTAAGGTACAAAACTAGTTAATTTTTTGGAAACTGAACTTAAATAATAAAAGACTATTTTTACTTTTTATAACACAGCTCCATAACAAATTTTAATAAAGGGGTTTTAAATTAAATCATTGAAACTAGTTAAACTTACGTAAAGTTAAACGAAAATTTATTTTCCACTTAATGCAGACTTTACTTGTGACGCTGTGTACTTGTCTGAATTAATATTAATGTGTATTACTTTTAGACACAAACTACATTTTCAAAAATAGTTATTTTATGAAGTTACCTTATACAGGGTCAAAAACAAATAAACTTTGCATCACAAGTGACCAAATTTTAATAGCCCTATTTGGATTTTGTAGAAAAACACACATTGAATATGGCGCTGCCTTAAAGAAAATGTGTCTGGAATAAAGCATTGTTAAAACTAAGAAGTTTTATGTAGGTTGCGTTGTCTTATTTCGCAACAGTGGTGCAATTTACAAAAAAATTGGCAAAAAATCTAAATTATCTTATGCAGCTGAAATTTTGCATATGGACTAAAAATTGTTTTTAGAAAAACTTTTTCTAATAACTTTTTTCGATATTTTGAGAAATAACTTCACTTTTGAATTTTTTTGGAGAAAAATTTAAATTTGACAGATAATGCGAATCACGTGACTATTATTCTTTTGGTTAATTTTCATCTTGATCGAAGCAGAAATTGATGCCAAACTCAAATTTAGAATAAATCTATTAATAAAAAAAACTCCCATATGATGGGGACTTCACTGGTCACACTGTATAGTTACCCTTTTTTTATTGGCCTGAATATCATGAAGTTACCTTGTATTTTTATACATGAACTAGCAAACAATGTATATACATAATAATAAACACACTGCACGATATCAGTACGAGATCTAGGGATGATTTTGCAATACCTAAATCTAGATTAAAATTACATCATCTCTTTCCCCAGGTACTCGTTTTAAATATATTGAACAAATTACCTTCAAATATTAAACACCTACAGCTTTATTGTTAGGTAGATAGCATAAAAATGCATGTTCTGTATTGCACCTATTACTTTAATAAATAAAATTTCCTCTGACAATCCTGCCGTGATCGAATTGGCAAAACAGCCGATACGAGCACGATCTCGTAGTTCAAATCTCGAAATCTTTAGGGGGTGAAATTTTTTGCATTAAAAATCGAAGATAATTTCATTTAGTTATAATTCTTTATTAAAAATACTATTTAGAACATGAAATAATTTTTACGTAACGTATAACGTAACGTGCTAACAATCAATTCACAAACAAAGAAGGCGATTTTCATTGGAAACACTTGAATGGTTAACAGTTCATCGACTTCCCAATCGAAAACTCAGATAACAGTAACTACATACAGCCATACAGGATAGATATATGTATTTGTGTGCAGAGCGATAAGCAGGGACTGTTGTATAAGATCGTGAACTCATGAAATTATAAAGGTCAAGTAAAGCGATCTCGAAATGCTCTGATAAAAGATCTCGTCTTGAACATTACATACATACACTGTTGCTCTGAGAAATTAAAACATGTTCTAGATTAGTGATTCCGAAGGGGTATATACAATACCGACCCTCACTGGGCGCTGGAGCCTTCCATATGGACGGTAGCGGATTTAGAGGCAGTCACGATGGGCGGTCAAATAAAAAAATAAATTTTAAAGTAATTTATTATATTTAATATTTTCTTTTATATTATTTACTTTTTGATATAATAAAATACTTTGAAAATACTTGCTTTCATGAATAACTATTTCATCCACCTATGTAAATTACCTTAATGTTATCGCGTTAATAAGCATTTTTAAATTAGCATTAGGTATACCTTTACCCAATTTGTTTTAGTTTAGAATAGGTTGACGAATATGAGAGCTTGACATGACTTGTTTACGAAGCAAGTGCGCCGGCATCGCAAATATACAAGTTAATGCGCGTACAAAATCAAACCTATAATAGCGATAGCTCTAGGAATGTTTTATTATACAGTATGTCCCCCGGATCGAGTTTACAAGAGAGAAAAAATTCTTGACAAAATATGCGAACTCATTGTAAGTAATCTTCACAAAATGTATAAGAACTGTGTTTTTAATAACTGTATTTTTAAATAATATAATTACTATGTAATATATTTTTCAGAAATTGTTTACACATTTAATAAATTACACTCGAGCTTTTTTTTTATTTCCGAATAAACTTTCCATTTTTAAACTCAAATTTAGTTGCGAAACGGTAACTGAACTCAACAAATTGCCTCTTCGATAAAACGACTCGTCCTTCGGACTCGTCGTTTTATCAGGCAATTTGTTTGGTACAGTTACCCAGCAACAAAAATTTTCATTAAAAACTGAAAATTTATCCGGAAAAAAGAAAGCTCTCGTGTAATTATAAGTGATAAATATACAGGTTCGGTCTGTTTTCACTTTGCATGCTAGCTAAAGTCCGTGTATTGAAACGAACGTTGTTGACAGTATTTATACACATGTGGGCAGTGGGCACGTACTGTTGGACGCTCGACGACTGGCAGATAGGATCATTACGATCATAAGATTCCAATATAATTAATGCATGTGTGCATGTTGCAGGGGTTGTTATCTTCACTTTTAGGTACTTACTATTCCCATTCGTAATATTATATTATTATAAAGTTCACCTATTCCATCAGAAGTAAATCGAAAAGCTGAAATATTCCTTGATCAACTCAAAAATTGGATGTCATTCGATAAATTAGTTATCAACATAGACAAGTGCAAATTTGTTTGTTTCGGTAATAAAATGGCGAACTTTCACCCGTCTTCTGGCGTGGGCGATGGTTTTGAATCGGTGTCTTCTGTTAAGGTTTTACCCACTATATAGAAAACAGCATTGGTTGGAGTTTGCACATTAACGAATTGTGCCAAACTTTGTCAAAAACGTGTTATGCTCTAAGGCAGCTGAAGCGGAGCCGTAGTGGGGATACCCTAAAAACATTCTATAGCTCAAATTTTCTATCTTGCATGCGGTATGGTGTTGTTCATTGGGGCGCATCGTCCGAAGCTCGTAGAATCTTTTTGATTAGTTATGGAAACTCCTGTAGAGAGGTTTTTAAGAATAACTCTCTTTTAACTTTTTATGATCTGTACATTCTTGAGGTACTTTGTTTTGTATATAAGTACAAGCTTGAGTTTTCCATAGGTAATAGTACTCATTCCTATGATACTCGTAGTAATGATTACTTGCTGCCTACTAGCCACAGAAAAGCGGTTTTTCAGAAGGGTTTGTATTTCATTGGTTGTAAATTTTATAATAAGCTGCCTGACTATATGAAAAATATTACAAATTTTTTCCGTTTTAAACGTGGAGTACAGCAATACTTGCTGGCCATTTCCTGATATGATGTAGATGATTTTTTAGATATTAGGTAATATTTTTTCACATGACATGTTTCAAACTTGTACCTACTTTTTTTGTTTTGTACTCGTTTCTTGAAATAAATATTATTATTATTATTATTATTATTATTATTATTATTATTCTTAAAAAGGTATCTTAAGTTAATATTATAAGAATTCCTTCAGATTTATTATTTTTATGATTGAATTTAATATGGTTTCGGTGAAGGTCTACTTGTCGCTTCGCGTATGTATATCTGTTAGGTAGGTACACTCTTTTCGTGTTATGTACGGAAAACCGCATGCAAGATAATCGTAGGCCAAACCTGTATATAAAATGCATAATTTACGACATATTTGCAAAAAATCGCTTCGATACGAGTAAAAGTGTTACATCCTGTCCGAATTTTGAAATTCCTTTTATACAAAAGGTATTGAAAATTTTTTAATAAAATTCTTCTCAAATTTAATTTTGAGTACATATGAATTCTTTATAAATTTGTTTAAACCTAGCAGTTGACAAAATATTGGCAAAATTCGATTTTTTCACCGAAGTAAACTACTACTTCCGGTCTGCCGATTTTACTGAAAATCTAATCAGATCTCAAGAGGGAGATTATACCCGTAAATACAAAATTTGGAATTGATATCTATAGCCGTTTGACTGCTATCGTGGTAACACACACACTGACAGACAGGCAGACACACACGCACAGACATTTTTTTAAAACCTCTTTTTCGGTATCAGGGGACTTCAAAACTGGACATCTGCGAAAATCTCGAGGTCGAAAATTTTCATCATCACAATACTTCCTTATACAACGTATAAGAAAGTGAAAATCCATCAAGATTATTGAGCATGTTAACGACGTCACATCTCTTTTACTTTCTTATACGTAGTATAAGGAAGTATTGTGATGATGAAAATTTTCGACCTCGAGATTTTTGCAGATGTCCACGTTTTGATGTCCCCTGATACCGAAAAAGTGGTTTTTAAAAAATGTCTGTGTGTCTGTGTGTGTGTGTGTGTGACCACGATAGCGGTCAAACCGCTATAGGTATCAATTCCAAATTTTATATTTACGAATATAATCTCCCTCTTGAGATCTGATTAGATTTTCAGTAAAATCGGTAGACCGGAAGTAGTAGTTTACTTCAGTGAAGAAATCGAATTTTGCCAATTATTCGTCAACTACTAAGTTTAAACAAATTTATAAAGAATTCATATTTACTTAAAATTAAGTTTGAGACAAATTGTCTTAAAAAAGTTTTTCGAAATTCCAACCGGAAGTAGGTGTTCTACTCTTATCGAAAATCAGTTTTTTGCGAATATTTCGCAAGTCATGCTTTTTAGAGAAGTACGTTACGAGTATAAAAGTATTTAAAACATAATTTTCAATATATTTTGTATAAAAAAAATTTCAAAATTCAGACCGGAAGTACCACTTTTACTCTTATCGAATAGCGATTTTTTGCAAATATGTCGTAAGTTATGCATTCTATATATATTTATTAAGAGTACAAAAGTATTTAGAGTTGAATTTTCAATATTTTTTGTACAAATGAAATTTCAAAATTCGAACCGGAAGTGGCACTTTTACTCTTAGCGAGTAGCACTTTTTTTCGAATATCTTGCAAAGTATGCATTCTATAGCGATTTATTAAGAGAATGAAAGTACTTAGAAAAGGATTTTGAATAAGTTTTGTAAAAAAATTGTTTTAAAATTGTATAGTTTGAAACGCTCATACGTATAAGAAAGTCGTGTGGTGGCCACATCTCATTTTTTTCTGTTTATTAAAATATCTCATCCGCTTTTTTTATTCCACGAACCGTCTCTGATTAAAATACAGTTTCGTAAATTTTGAACAAATATTTTCACCAACGGTGTACGGACATGTTTTAGAAAAGCGATACGAACGGGAACACTTGACAAGCGCCTCATATAACTTTTAGGTCACGAATTCACATATTTCAAACAGTGTGCGTAAACGAGCAGGATTCTCGTTTCTAAAATGTATGTATATACATCTACCGTTATCTCCATCGTCTTATCTTCAATTCGTATGCATACACAGACTGGCAATATTATCTATTCATATACACATACTGCGTAAACGTGTGCCTTTTTACTTTCTTATACGTAGTATAAGGAAGTATTGTGATGATGAAAATTTTCGACCTCGAGATTTTTGCAGATGTCCACGTTTTGAGGTCCCCTGATACCAAAAAAGTGGTTTTTAAAAAATGTCTGTGTGTCTGTGTGTGTGTGTGTGTGTGTCTGTGTGTCTGTCTGTGTGTGTGTGACCACGATAGCGGTCAAACCGCTGTAGATATCAATTCCAAATTTTGTATTTACCAATATAATCTGCCTCTTGAGAACTGATTAGATTTTGAGCAAAATCGGCAGACCGGAAGTAGTAGTTTACTTCAGTGAAAAAATCGAATTTTGCAAATATTTCGTCAATTACTAAGTTTAAACAAATTTATAAAGAATTCAAATGTACTCAAAATTAAATTTGAGAAAAATTGTTTTAATAAAGTTTTTCGAAATTCCTACCGGAAGTAGGTCTTTTACTCTTATCGAAAATCAGTTTTTTGCGAATATCTCGCAAGTCATGCTTTCTAGGCAGGTACATTACGAGTATAAAAGTATTTAGAACATACTTCTAAATATCTTTTGTATAAAAAAAATTTCAAAATTCAGACCGGAAGTACCATTTTTACTCTAATCGAATAGCGATTTTTTGCAAATATGTCGTAAATTATGCATTCTATATATATTTATGAAGCGTGCAAAAGTATTTAGAGTTGGATTTGGAATATTTTTTGTATAGATGAAATTTCAAAATTCGGACCGGAAGTAACACTTTCATACGTATAAGAAAGTCGTGTGGTGGCCACACCTCATTTTTTCGTATGGCACGCACGAATATCTATCTCTATTTATTTTATAACTGGTCTGAATTGACCGTGTTTGTCCAAGCACTTATTAAAATCGAAACCAATCTGTGTACTTAATAATAATAATGTATTTAACAAGTACTCATATATCATGCGAACTATGTGCCTTGAATTGTATCAGAAATTTAGATTTGAATGGAGGAAATAATGTAAAGGAAAAGGAAACGCTTATTATCTATGTAAATGTGATAAAAACGCCTTCATACATGTGTGATGTACTGACATGATTGTTAGTTTAATTCTGTACTCTTTTATCGTTAATTCTTTTTTGTTTAATGTAGTATATTAATTATTGGGTGTAGACATTTTACTTGTCATCAATGTTGAATAAAACGAATATTTGAACATTCAGTTTTACTTTTTTATACAATATAAGAAAGTATTGTGATAATGAAAATGTTCGATCTCGAGATTTTTGCAGATGTCCACGTTTTGAAGTCCTCCGATACCGAAAAAGTGGATTTTAAAAAATGTTTGTGTGACTGTGTATGTGTGTGTCTATCTCTCTCTGTGTGTGACCACGATAGCGGCCAAACCGCTGTAGATATCAATTCCAAATTTTCTATTTACGTGTATAATCTCCTTTTTGAGATCTGAATAGTTTTTCAGTAAAATCGGTAGACCGGAAGTAGTAGTTTACTTCAATGAAAAAATTGAATTTTGATAATATTTCGTCAATTACTAAGTTTAAACAAATTTATAAAGAATCAAATGTACTCAAAATTAAATTTGAAAAAAACTGTATACAATTTTTTTACGAAATTCCTACCGGAAATAGGTCTTTTTTCAATACCTTTTGTATAAAAACAAATTTCAAAATTCGGACAGGAAGTAACACTTTTACTCTTATCGAATAACGATTCTTTGCAAATATATCGGCAATTATGCATTTTATAAATACTAGTATTTGGAACCGGATTTGCAATATTTTGTGTATATATGAAATATCAAAATTCGGACCGGAAGTAACACTTTTACTCTTAGCGAGTAGCACATTTTTCGAATATCTTGCAAAGTATGCATTCTATAGAGATTATTAAGAGAATAGAAGTACTTAAAAAAGGATTTTGAATAATTTTTAATATAAAAGAATTCTTAAAATTGTATAATTATACGTATAAGAAACTCGTGTTGTGGCCGCACCTCATTATTGGCAATAAGATCGAATAGTTTTATTAGAGCTAATAACATTTCAAAGAAATGTATTGTTATTGAGAGGTATATATGTTACCGGACAAACCCGATTTCAGGCCAAACTAGTTTGTCCTAGGCCAAACCGGTTTATCCTACGCGTGTGAGGATATACTAGTTTAGCCCAGGACAAACTAGTTTGGCCTAGATACTTTAGGCGTAACTAGTTTGACCTTGGCCGAACTGATTGAATCGTTGTATGTGACAAAATAAACGCGTTGGGACCAGTTAACGCGGGAATTCCCCTCCAGGGCTCCTTTCTATCGTGCTTTAGTTGAAAATTCACTCTTTACGCGCAATCCCGTTGTGACGTGGGTACGTGCAATTCGGTAAGCAATATTAATTGAGTTTTTGAACGTAGTTTAAAAGTTTTGTGTTCTTCTTATATTGTTATTATGGATGTGCCATCGTCTAGTGTTCAGGTTGAACAGTTTTTAAAAGAAATGTTGGAAAGTGAAAATATAAAGTCTTCTCATTTTAATGTTTTCACAAAAGATAAATACTTAGATCTTATCCTACAAGTGGAAGAGGTTGAAAAAGCTGAAATCAAAACATCACTTCATCAAAGGCGATTAAAAAGGTTTGCTATTTTAAACATTGGTTCTGTTAAAAAAAACTTGTTGCCCGTAGTGAAGATAACATAAAATACTATATTCCGGCTAAGGAATTGTATGATGTTATTGATGCAGCTCACAGAGCTGTCGGACACGGTGGACGTAACAGATTATTGGCTGAGGCATCTTTAAAATATGCTAATGTCACAAAACAGCTGATTAAACTGTATTTATCTATGTGTGTAAGATGTCAAGAAAAGAAGACAAAAAAAGAGAGGTTTAGTTTCTAAGCCAATTTTATATTCTGAAATGAACAGCAGGTGCCAAGTGGACCACATCAATTTTCAGACTCAACCTGATGGAAACTTTAAATTTATCATGGTCTACCAAGACCACTTGACCCAGTTTGTTTTGCTCCGTGCTTTGGAATCTAAACGAGCTGAAAAAGTAGCCTACCATTTAATTGACATATTTTTGACGATAGGTGCCCCATATATTTTGCAGTCAGACAATGGAAGGAACTAGTATATCCTGACACGCGTAGGATAAACCGGTTTGACCTAAGACAAACTAGTTTGACCTGATATCGGGTTTGTCCGGTAACATATACATATTTCGTACATGTATTTTGAAGAAAAATATTTACCGACAAATGAATAACTTGCAATTCTCTTGGAATATTTCGCGATAATAATGTTTTTATATAAATACACACAAGAGATATGGTAAACCGTCTTTATACTGTTGGAATAGAAGCCCCGAAAATAAAGAATTAGAATAGAAATAACTATCAACTTTAACATTTCATATTTTGACAACTAAATTGTCATCTTCAGTAAAAAACCTGAAAAATAGTGTTTTACCTACTGCTTGTTTTGTACGTCCATGTAAAGAAACTGTATAAAAATCACTTTATTTCAACTTAGGTATTCGAGCCACGTCTGAAATGGCTCTCAATTCAATTAGATTGTGGGAGTTACCGGGTAAAATGGATCGTAAGAAAATTATCTCTATTATACATGCCAGAGTTTTCCTGGCTCATTTCTATTTTTCTGCAGTGTGTTCACGTAGTTTTTGAGCTCGCTCGCGTTACGGTTTTTATTATTTTTTTACTGTAACTTCCTTATACCGTCAATTGGGGTGACTTGATACATTTTTGATATTCAATTGCTTGTAGTTTTGGAATGGATAGACCGAGGAAGTTCATATACCCTTCAAAAGTTTAGTCTCGATCTCTAGTTTATATAGTCAAAATGCCATAACGTTATAAATTTTAGTTTAGGTTTAGAAAAAGAAAATGTTGGTGTATAAGTCACCCCGTGGGTCGGGGTGACTTGATACCCATATTTATTTCTATATAAATATCATTTCACAAGCTTTAAGGGGTGACTTGATAAACAAAAATGTTTTTTAAAAGGTTTAAATTTGAAAAAAATACATTAAAAGGTTTATTTATGCGAAACTTATAAAAAATTGACGTTTATTCGAAAAAAAGGGATTAGTTATCCCTTTATACAGTAAAAAAAATACTAAAAATGTTTTTACAATACAAATATAACTATAAAACATCGAAAGGAAATTTAAAAAGTCCTCTTCTTTGTTTTTGTGGCATAGGTAATCGGTACTTCACTTCGAAAGGGTAAACAAAACTTGTGTCATCAGGCCACGTAAATGTATCTTTCGAAACGCTGTAAGGTCTCAAAAATGAAACTTCGACCGCCGTGTTGGAGTTATTGGATGAACCTGCCACACTGAGGACCTGAGCAACAAACCGTTTTACTTGTTTTTTTCACAGAACTAACTTGCATTTCAATAAACAAAAAATTTTCTTCTTCAATGTCATTAAAATTAACTTCGAATTTACTCCAATCCGTCTGGGACTCGGTCTGGGAGTTTTCAAATTCTGAAAATATAGGGAGTTGGTCTGACTCATCTTCCAATAAATTACTCTTCTCGGCATCTTCAGTTGAATCGTCGTTTTCATTGAGGGTTTCAGTGACGTCGAAGTCGTTGTTTTCAGAAGCGGAATCTGAATCGGAATCTATATTGAGAACGCTTTTTCCAGGTGGCACTCTTAAATTTTTCTTTTTCTGTGGATTTTTCTTAGATTCGTCATTGCTATATCTTAACTGCCTTAAAATTTCAATCAAAGAGTTTTCCATATTGTGTTGATTAGCTTCAGCATCTGTAGTGTCTTTCGGAATTTGATCTAAAACTTTCATCCTGTCAATCGGAATTATTCCAGCCTTTTTAAATCCCGCTTTAATTATTTCGGCAGTGTTTGTTTCCATTTTGCTTAACAGTTTTTTAAGCATAAATGGAAATCTGTCTTTTGGCACTGTTCCTCTATTGCCTTTTAGTTTCCACTCCATCAATATATCGCGCCATTGTCTTTTGAATGGCCTAAAATAGGCAACATGTAGAGGCTGTGCTATGTGAGTTGAATTTTTGGGTAAAAAAATAAACCGAATATCATTATCTTTACATTCAGCAATGACATGAGCGGAAAGGTGCGACGATAAATTGTCTCCAATTAAGGCTCGTGGTGGGTCTTGTCTCTTCAGATAGGGCAAAGCTATCGTAGAAAACCATTCATCAAAAGTTTTTTGATCTATCCAACCTCATTTGGTATTGCCATATCGCGTTCCTTTTGGACCTCCATTTGTCCATGTATCCCATAAATGAGTTGAACGATATATCACGAATGGTGGTAGAAGAGTACCATTTCCAGCACACGCCATCATTACTGATGTAGAGGCTTTAGAAGAATTTAAAACAAATTCTGGATGCTTGCATCCCCTTTTAACGACAACGCGCTTTCTCCCAGGGTCATCAGCCAAGTTGGTCTCATCGTAGTTAATTATTGACCCTGGTTTTACATTTAACAATGAAATCTCTAAATTATCGAAATATTCATTCACAATTTGTGGCGAAACTGCGGCGCGACAACGTTTGATGTTTTCGGCCATTCTGACTGTTAATCTTTGGCCATCTCGGCTTAAGTAACCTTGCATCCAGTCTTCTCCTGGAAGATTTTCCTTAAAGACTCCTACCTTTCGTCCTTGTCTGTCTAGGAAAGTTTTTACTATTTGTCTGACTTCATAAGATGTCATAGGGAAGCCCCACTCACTTGCAGTGATTAGTTTATCGGTGAGAAAGGTTTCCTCCTCTACAGAGAGCGCCATTTGTCCCCATACTTCTTTTGATTTTTCGCTTTTAAACAGCGATGGATTTTCATTTTGTCAACACTAACTTAACTTACCGCTTCTAACATCTTCCAACGCCTTATTCAAATTTTCTACCGAATACGATGCATATGTGCGTGTCCCAGGGCACTTTTTGTGGTATTTTCTTGGCATTTTACATGTGTATCAAGTCACCCCATCCTGGAACCAAATATGCTATTTTATTTGCAAAATTATTAACTTTAATTTTTTTACTTTGAAACTTTGTAATATTGCTAAATGACATATAAGCTAACTTACCACCAAATTTCATGAAAATCAAACTTATACAACCGTAGCTACAGATCAAAGTTTACGGACCACCAGATATACGACGTTGTTTTGTCTTGATTTAAGCCGGTACTGGAGCACGTGTTTTAGCTTTGTATCGCCAAAAACAGTAGGGATCACTCATATATAGTCGCTAGCGACAATCTAGGACAAATGAACTGTTAACGAGGATGGCTCTATATTTTAGACATATTAAGAAAGGGTAATGCGTCAAATCGTATCAAAACACCCCGGCGTATCAAGTCACCCCAATTGACGGTACTCTTTTTTGTTATTCGATTGTTTCGTTTGTCTGAGTGTGTGTTATTTCGTGTTGTCCAAATGAATAAATAACCTTAAAAAAAACAAATTTCAACAAAAAATTGAAATTGTTGAAGTTCGGCATAATGAAAAGTTAAGCCTAAGGAACATATCTAAGCGTTTGAATATCGGAAAAACACAAGATTCTGATATAATTAAATATAAAGAAATCCTTCTAAACAAGTGGATATCGAACAGCAATTTCGATAAAAAAAAAGACGCTTTTTGACGTGCGATGGTACCAAAATTGACAAGTTGTGTTGTAACTAGTTTATAGCAGCTCTCCAAAAGGAGATTAGACAATGCGGAATCTCATTCAAAAGATATCCGATTAATAAATATAAAAATCTTCTTTCCGTCCCCTAATTGTACATCAGCTTGATGATTATAGACCAGAGGATTATAAAAAATTCAAAACTTATTACCGACGCATAATACTAAAACACCTGCTAGTAAAAAATTGAAACTGCTAGTACAGCTTTTGAGTTAATTAAGAAAATTGCGCCATTGGATGTAGTTTACTTCGCAAAAATCGCTTGGAACCAAGTAACCAAGGAAACAGTTAAAAATTGCTTCCATAAAGCTGGATTAAAAGATGAAAATATGCAAAATAAATATCACATCTGATCCAGAAGATGATTTACCACTTAACGTACTTGCAGATATCCTCAAAAATAGGACATTTTTGGAATTGACTGATAATGGAAACCTTAATAATTTTTTAAACCTAGATGAAAATTTGCATGTTGAAGATCTAGAATCAGGACTAGAAATAGAAAATCCAGTTGAAATACAAGAACTTTCCAAAGATTATGATGTCGATGAGGTTCCAGTACCAATAGAGGCTATCCTAAATTATGATGACACCATTACCTTAACCAATCAGCTTAAACGTTTTTCCAAAGATCATGCAGAGACAGAGTCTTTGGAGCTTCTTTCCAAATTACAAATACGATTTCTGGACGTCATTTTAAAGAAAAAGAGAAATAAATAGTAGATTTTTTTTCTGAATTCAGTACTCCGGGATATGTGGTATTTAAAATTAGTAGTTTCAGAGATACGAAGGATCATAGGTATTAAAACGACAACAATAATTTAACTTGAAAATCAAAAGAGCAAATAGTAATAATTTATTCTTGGGGCGATTAAAATAATAGAAATTTAAATTGATAAATGTTCAAATTACCACTCATTTGTTTCCTGGCAATAAAGTCGGAGTTGAAATTCTTGCAAAACATTATCTCTCATTTCTTTGTCGATATTTCTACACTCTGACATTATTCTTTCTCGCATTTCTTCAAGATCTCGAGGTTTTGTCTGATACACACGTGATTTTAAATAACCCCATAGAAAAAAATCAAGTGGGGTGAGATCAGGAGATCTAGCTGGCCATTCCATAGGACCACGTCTTCCTATCCATCTATTGGGAAAGATTTCCTCGTTAGAAAATACCTCAACACGAAGTGAATAATGTGCTGGAGCACCATCTTGTTGATACCAGACATTAACACTCGGTAAATATGGGTCCTCGTTATTTGGAAATAATATCGCCAGAGCTGGTATTAATTTCAATCTCAGGAACTCTAAATACATCTCCCCATTTAATGAACCATCGAAAAAATAAGGACCCAAAATATGAACCCTGGAAAACCTGCCCAAACATTCAATTTTTATGAATGATGTGTATGGCTTTGGGATTTTCAATGGCCCAGTATCTACAGTTTTGCCTGTGTACTTGCCCATTTAAACAAAACGTAGCTTCATCAAGATCAAGTAGTTAAGAATATCTGGTTGATTACTCAGTTTCACATTCATCTCTTTGCAAAAATAAAGTCTGCGATCACAATCATATTCGTTTAGTTCCTGATGTGGTGTCACTTTGTACGGATGGTATTTTTGTTTTTTAAGACATTAAAAACACTTTGATGACAAACATTGTGGTTTGCTGCTAGCCTTCTTGATGATTGGTTTGAATTATCTTCAATTTCTAATAATAGATCAAGTTTTTTATCACAATTTTGCTCACACAAGATTGAGTTATCGAACGATCGGGATATTTTTCATTGAAGACACGAACAACTTCGTTTTGTGATCTAACATTTTCACCATATCCAATCATCATTAATATCTCAATCCTTTGCCATTCTGACAGACGCGCCATTTTAGATATCGAAAGCGTTACATGGCAATTGCCATTATTAGCACGCTTAATACTCTAAAACTACTAATTTTAAATACCACATATGGGGTATTGCTAAATTCAAAAAAATATATACTTTTTATTTCTCGCAAAAAAATAAGGAGGTTCCATTTGAAAAAGAAGTCGATGATATCATAGGTCTCAGAGTGGTAAACCAAAGAAAAAAATGAGGTGTGGCCACCACACGACATTCTTATACGTATGAAAGTGTTACTTCCAGTCCGAATTTTGAAATTTCATTTATACAAAAAATATTCCAAATCCAACTCTAAATACTTTTGTACTCTTCATAAATATATATATAATGCATAATTTACGACATATTTCCAAAAAATCGTTATTCGGTAAGAGTAAAAGTGTTACTTCCGGTCCGAATTTTGTAATTTCTTTTATACAAAAGATATATAAAAGTACGTTCTAAATACTTTTATACTCATAATGTACCTGCGTAGAAAGCATGACTTGCAAGATATTCGCAAGAAACTGATTTTCGATAAGAGTAAAAGACCTACTTCCGGTAGGAATTTCGAAAAGCTTTATTAATACAATTTTTCTCAAATTTAATTTTGAGTACATTTGAATTCTTTATACATTTCTTTAAACTTAGTAATTGACGAAATATTTGCAAAATTCGATTTTTTCACTGAAGTAAACTACTACTGCCGATTGTGCACAAAATCTAATCAGTTCTCAAGAGGGAGATTATATTCGCAAATACAAGATTTGGAATTGATATATGTACCGGTTTGATCGCTATCGTGGTCACAGACAGACAGACAGACAGACACAGACATTTTTTAAAAACCACTTTTTTGGTATCAGAGGACCTCAAAAAGCGGTATAAGGAAGTACTGTGATGATGAAAATTTTCGACCTCGAGATTTTTGCAGATGTCCACTTTTTGATGTCCTCTGATACCAAAAAAGTGGACATCTGCAAAAATCTCGAGGTCGAAAATTTTCATCATCACAGTACTTCCTTATACCGCGCGATTATTTAAATTCTAAATTAGAGCAGTTTGTGAAATTTAAATTAAGTTATATAAGTACTAATTTACAATTTGAATTGTCAAAGTGACGTTTCAAAATGTTTGATTTAGAACATAAGATTTTTCTTACCGAAAGTTATTTTAAAAACGCCGAACGACAAGAGAATGGTGAATGGACATATTCAGTACCGCACTGCATCAATGATTTTCAAAATGCCTTCCCTAATTTTCCTGCGGATTATCAAAAATTAGTCCAAGAAATTTACACATGTGTGGCGAAATTTCGTAATGTTGGAACTGTAGGTAGGAAAGCTGGTAGTGGCGCGCCCAAAAAAAGGACTCCTGAGATTGTGGCAGATGTTGCAGAAAGAATGGAACAGTCTCCCAAAAAATCTCTTCGCAGATTAGCCCAAGAAACAAACCTTTCATATGGAACTTGTCAAAAAATTTTAAAAGAAAATTTAAATCTTTATCCCTATAAGATTAACGTCGTTCAAGAGCTATTCCCTCGAGATTTTCCTGTACGAATAGAATACTGTCAGTGGTTTTTGAATAATTTAAATAACAACAACACTTTGGATTTAACATTTTTTTCTGACGAAGCATGGTTTCACCTATCCGGCTATATAAACAAACAAAATATGCGTATTTGGTCTTCGGAGAATCCTCATGAGTTTATTCAATCGCCTCTCCATCCGCAGAAAATTGGTGTTTGGCTAGCGGTTTCTAGAAAGCGTATATTTGGACCTGTGTTTTTTGAAGGAACGATAAATGCTGAGAGATATCGAAATAATTTACTCGAACCGTTTTTACAAAATCTTTATGATGACGAACTTTTACATGGGTATTTCCAACAGGACAATGCAACAGCTCACAAAACATGGGAAAGTATGGCTCGAATTCGCGAGTTTTCTGATAATCGAGTCATTGAATTTCCGCCTCGCAGTCCGGACTTAACGATTCTTGATTATTTCATTTATCCATATCTGAAAAACACAGTTTACAAAAATAACCCACA
Organism: Amphimallon solstitiale; assembly: GCA_963170755.1. Classification (NCBI taxonomy): domain Eukaryota; kingdom Metazoa; phylum Arthropoda; class Insecta; order Coleoptera; family Scarabaeidae; genus Amphimallon; species Amphimallon solstitiale. The sequence continues at coordinate 252,757,382 of OY720675.1, forward strand.
AAATCTTGAAGAACTACAAGAGGCAATTTCTAATGCATGTAACGCTATAACCGTTCAGATGTTGGCAAATGCTTTTGAAAATATGAAACGGAGGGTTAACAGTTGCATTGCAACAGGGGGAGAACACTTTGAACACCTTTTGTAATTCACAATAAAACTAATTTATCTTGTAATGCTTTCATTTCCATTAAATTTAAATCGATTACACATAAGATTCACAAATGTCACAGAGTATAACATAACCGCAAATTTCAATTAATCAATAATTGACATTCTGGACAACCTAATAAAAAAAATCCCGCCTGCTATAATTTAGAATTTAAATTATCGCGTGGTACTACGTATAAGAAAGTAAAAATTGACGTCCATAAAATCCGAAAGAACAAAATAAAATTGACCTGACCGAGTATCTGCTGGGCCGGCTAGTATGGGATAAAAATGTTTATTATTATATTAAAAATATCTAAATAAAATGCATTTTATGTGTAAATATAAACAGTAATTATAATTTTAGTGCCCAATTCATGCCTGCCCGTAGTACTAATCAGTGGCGGCTGCTGCAGAGAGGGCAACGGGGCACTGCCCCCCCCCCCCGCCCGTGATAAATTTCTTTTAACAGATAAATTAATTATATATACCTAATTTGTATGTCATTTTTCTGATTTGTTTGATAACAAATAATATCCCTATCAGCAAAACCACTATATGCACACTTGTATTACATTAGCAAATACATATTTTTATCCTTCTTTAAAATTGTGATTTTGCCGCTTATGGATTTTTTCGGAAGTAACAGTTCATCTCTTCAGCGCGTTTAAAAATCACAATCTGACGTAGGCTCCGGGGCATCTCGCGCGACTGCACCGTTTGTATTAGAAATCGAGTGGATAAAGAGTGGCGCGGGGCGAGAGCGGTGTATGTCAGCGAGCGGGTAATACTCTGTGATGCCGGATGACATCCAATATGTAATATCACAGAATAACAGAAGTGACAAAAGCCTCACTTGCATAATTCCGATATTTGTGCGCAAAATCAAACAAGGGTACATTTCAAAATGGCGTGTTTTGTTTTTGTTGTGTACTTGTATATTGTTGTATAAATATAACCTGTCTGAGTTTTATAACATACAATTTACGAAAGAATAATAAGTAAAGGTGCCAGTTAAATTGTTGTTTATATAAATAATGGAAACTGTACGAAAGAAGAAATCGATGTACGTAGATGTTGTATTTTTACTTGTAAAAATGTTCAGAAAATGTGTTGCTTGCTGAGTAAAAGTGGCACTAAACGATATTCTTTATAATTTAAAGTCATTTTCAATCACAACTGTTGGTTTTTAAAAATTGAACATCCGGTCATTTTTTGGCTAGTTAGTATTCTTAATATACTGGAAGAGAAGAGCTATCATCTGGTCATAAGATACATGTAGCACTTTTTTTTTTTATTTTGTAGATATAAATTGCTTTTTTAAGTTTGTTGTAACCAATTGATATTTAATTCATCATGGAATGGCAAATGGTCTAAGAGAATATACAAATTTACCGATACCGGTCTAGTTGTAGTAAGCAATACGTAATCAAGGCGCAATGATGTAATTTTAAACGTTTTTTTTTTAAATTTCAAGACCCTCGATACCGATTATGGTGGACATGCAGTGCGAACGTACAAGAGGATATATAATCGCAGTTTATTGAGAAATTGAAATAAGAGCATTGTTATAGGTCCTCTATAAGAGTTACACGACATGTGTGTTATTTTTATGGAAAAATTATTGTTTATTAAATGTACAAAAATTGATAATTTCTACCTTAATTTAGTATTTGCAGTTATTTTATGCATGTTCTGAGATTCGATTGTTAATGTGTCATTGCTACTTTCATTGCCTCACCATTCTAGTCATATTTTGGCAATTCCTGTTTACTTCCGATATTCTATTATTAAAAAATGAGGTGTGGCCACCACACGACTTTCTTATACGTATGAAAGTGTTACTTCCGGTCCGAATTTTGAAATTTCATTTATACAAAAAATATTCCAAATCCAACTCTAAATACTTTTGTACTCTTCATAAATATACATAGAATCCATAACTTACGACATATTTGCAAAAAATCGCCATTCGATAAGAGTAAAAGTGGTACTTCCGGTCTGAATTTTGAAATTTTTTTTATATAAAAGATATTGAAAATTATGTTTTAAATACTTTTATACTCGTAACGTACTTGTCTTAAAAGCATGACTTGCGAGATATTCGCAAAAAACTGATTTTCGATAAGAGTAAAAGATCTACTTCCGGTTGGAATTTCAAAAAACTTTTTTAAGACAATTTGTTTCAAACTTAATTCTAAGTACATATGAATTCTTTATAAATTTGTTTAAACTTAGTAATTGGCGAAATATTTGCAAATTTCGATTTTTTCACTGAAGTAAACTACTACTTCCGGTCTGCCGATTTTGCTCAAAATCTAATCAGTTCTCAAGAGGCAGATTATACACGTAAATACAAAATTTGGAATTGATATCTACAGCGGTTTGACCGCTATCGTGGTCACACACAGACAGACAGACACACAGACACACAGACATTTTTTAAAAACCACTTTTTTGGTATCAGGGGACCTCGAAACGTGGACATCTGCAAAAATCTCGAGGTCGAAAATTTTCATCATCACAATACTTCCTTATACTACGTATAAGAAAGTAAAAATTGATGTTGTTGACCGTTACTTTACGGTAATTCACATAAACTAGTGATATAAATGTTAATTTTATTCAATATAATTGAAGTTAAAGGTACAATTTTAAACATTTGTAAAATAAATGAATATTTGTAATTTAATTCTTGGCTAATGTTAAATTTTAAATAGAATAAAGGAATATAAATTTAATGTAATAATAATAATTTATTTATTTATTTATTTCAGTGACATGTGTAAACAAAAAAGAACATACATGTCTGAAAACGTTATAATGAAAACTATAAAAATATAGGCCATGTACAAGAAGTCCTCACAGGAGTAGCAATTTAATCTTAATTGTAATTCCTTAACTTTGAGTTTAAACTATTTTAAACATTCATGTGTTTTCTCGGATGGAAATTTATTATATAATTTACAACTCTAATCACACTAAGACCTTCCAATGCTTCTGCATTTCTTGAATGGCAAAGATATATTAAATTCATATAAAATTTAAATTTATTGGATTAAAAATTCTATGAACAAGGGAAGTATCTATTTACCACTACATATTTTCAACGTACATCTTGCATCTGCTCTTTTGTAATTTCTATCACACTTATTGAAAGAGCATTTTTTAGTTTATCTGAATTATGTAATTGATCACCATAGATGTTATTTTTTAAATGTACCTGCAAAAAGTAATCTATACAGTAATTAACTCTAAGATAATCAATGTCCTATATTAATCACATTGTTATAAAAACATCTTCCAAGAAATCCAAAATATCTTTTGCAAAGATATTATATTGCAAAAGTGTTCACTGTGAGTCTTCACCATTAATTTCTCAGACAAGGTGAGTTCAAAATTGGGCCATATATTCAACATCTATTTTCTTTACTTGATGTAACTGCAATAAATGAAGGCTTTGTGCTGGCCTGATTTGAAAATTTTTATACCTAATTCACAAAACAGTTAAATTGAACCTACATTAGCTCACATTAAAAATGAGACAAATCACAGTCATTTCTCAAATTTTTATTAAACCAATTACAATATACTATTTCCTCTTCCGATCGTAAAGCAATAGAAACAACCAAGATAATCTATCTTTACAGACACTGGCTATTTCCTGAAAACTATTTGTGTGTCTTATAAATTAAGAATATTGCGAAAATTTTTTTCAACTTTGAAAAGAATAAAAACATTTTCTAGAAATACCATGCAAGAAAGCAGACTATGTGCCTCAGCAATGTGTTCCATTGAAAAACAATTACTGACATCAACACCAAACTTTAATGAATTAGTTATTAATCATTTTGCTAATCGTAAGGAACGGCGAATGGATTTTATTTTTAAACAAGTCAATTAAATAACATATTGAGTTTATTTTTTTGTCTGTACTTAATTTTTGATATTAAACACTCAGACCCCCCCCCCCCCGGTGCCCTCCCGTCCCAAAAATTCACGGGCCGCCACTGGTACTAATTTGCGGAAACATTTTTTGGATACGATACAAAGGGCAGTTATTTTTATCATCAATATTGATACAGATATCATCCAAACAAAACGTTCCCAACTACAAAATATTAAGGTTTAAAACTTGATTTTTTGATTTGAAATTTGCACCTCCAGTATGTTGTCGAAGTTTTAAAAAACCTAACCTACCCTAAATATAGCAGAAAATCATATATATTTTAAGAAACCAACAAACCAACAAAAATATTATATTTCATTTTCAGCTTAAATTTCTCTGTTCTGCTTATTTCTTCGAACATTCTTCACCCTAAATATTTTTTGCTCCCCCTATCTATACCGAGAAAACCTCATTAATTTAGTAACAAGCACACCAGAGATCCCTTCACATATAGATCACGGGACCACGCACACACGCAAAAGCAAAATCATCGTATACACACACACATACACAAACACTACTTTCCCATTCGAAAAACTCTCCCCGGTTCAAGTAGCCAGCGGCTGTGACCGCAAGCGAGCACGAACATCACGGGATCACGTCGGAGATTCTCAGCAGTTAGCGTTTACGTTTCGAGTAAGTTGCGCGAGCGTGTCTGTCAGCATCTCGTCTCGCGGCTTCTCGATCGCAGGGCTCCTTGAATTCGTGGTGACCGTAAAATTCGGACCGGATGAATTGCGGGCCGCCGAACGAACACTTTTTTTTTAATTCGCAGAACCATGGATCGGTTGTAAAGTGAAAAATTTACAGAGGTGTCGTGATACTGTGGTAATATCCGGATAAATTTGGATCGAATAAGGGTTATTTAGTAAGAACGTGTTGTGGGATAAATACATGTGAAAATGTGGAAGTTAGTGTGTTGTTTTTTGTTGAGTGTTTTTGTTGTGATCACATTAGGTCAAGAACCAGACGTTACTCCAGCTTTTGGAGCAAAAGGGACGAAATGTTATGATTCTTTTGGAAGCCCTCAGGTAAGTTTTGGTTCGAAAGAGAGAAACATGAACATCTTCTCCAAAAAAAAAAAAGTAAAAGAATTTCTAATTTCCAATTAACTAAGATCGATCAGTAGCGAGTTTTTTAAGGGATTATATACTGTATGATGAAAAAAAAAATCACCATGCAAACGTGATTTTTTTTAATTAAATTTTGTACAGACGTTTATAATGTTGAAAGTAATGAATGATGAAAAGAACTGATAAAAAAACAATAAAATTTATGACGTTTTTGGCCGATCTCCAACGAAAAGATTCGATTTTCGCTTATATTATTAATCGGTTTAATTTTGTTTTCTCATTTGTTACCCTCTATACCTGTCATTTAGTGTATTGAAATGTCAAGAGTTCGACGACAAACGAATTATCGCCGGCTAATCGATTTTGAAAGGGGTCGCATCATTGGACTACATGAGACAGGTATTGCATTTCGTGAAATCGCTGGCGGGTGCAAAGAAATGTTGCAACAGTCATTCGTTATTGGAGAGATTGGTCTGAAAAAGGGAGGCAACATCGTAGAAGAAGTTTTGGATGAACTAGAGGTACCACAGAACAAGAAGTTAGGAGATTGCTTGCCGTTAGAGATCGGTGTAGTACCTCAAGATCTATAGGAAATGTTTTTTCGGCAGAGATAAACCACAGAATAACAGTGCGTACAATAATCAAAGAACAAGAAACAGAATTAGCACATAGAATTATTCGCCTTTCTGAAATTAGGTACCCAATTACAGCAAAAGTATTTCGTCGTTGTGTTTATCAATATACAAGAACCAACAATATACCAAATCCTTTCAAGCGATGGCAGGACGTTCTTGCCTCAAGGGATTTATGCAACGAAATCCCCAAATTCGCACAAGAAAAGCTCAAAACTTAAACCCAACAATACCGCCTATGATTTTATTTAAAGGGAAACGTTTAAAACGCGAATGGCAAGATTCAATGCCACCAGGTACTAAAATACTGATGACTGAAAAAGGCAGTATGACTCAAGAAGCATTTTGCAGCTGGATAGAGCATTTAGCACAATTCAAAGTACCTGGACCTTGCCTTGTTATTTTTGATGGTGCAAAATGTCATTTGGACTACACTATTTTTGAAACTGCGGAAAAATATGACATCACATTATATTGCTTGCCAAGCAACACCACACATGAGCTTCAACCTCTAGACAAAGCGGTTTTTACAACGTTTGAATACCATTGGGACGAAGAGACTGTCAAGTTTTGCTCTGTACATCCAGAAGACACTTCTATCAGCAAGATGCGCTTCGGAAATATATTTACCAAAGTGTAAAATAAAACCATGACACCGACTAATATAAAATCAGGATTTAGAGCCACTGGTATAGGTCAATTACCCAAACAGGCGATACACGTCATATGAAACGTCACTGTGATGTCATAACAGTGTTGACAAATAACGTTGCTTTGAGCAAGCTGTACTTTGAAAATAATCTGTGGTTAGGACTAGGTTGACATTTTAAAATATTAGCAAATACTATTAATATGTTTTAAATTATTCGACTATGTCTACAAAAAATATAAACAAATTCTAAATACATGCGAGATTATTTATTTTAGACTACATTCACAAAAATAATATACACAAAATCTATATATTATTATACATATTAGTGATTAAAAAAACTCGTAACATTGCGATAAGCATATGATAAAAAGAAAATAATATTAAGTTGAAATGCTAGTTTTCTTCATCCTTTAACACTGTCTTCTGAATCGGAATCATTTACATTAATTATAAAAGGTAATATATCTTGTCTCTCAAAACCTACTTCTCTATCCCACCATTTTTGAATTTCAGTTTCACAGTGGTTAACGCTATTTGCCCAAATGTCTGGGGTTACTTGTGTTAATGCCTCTTTCCACAGTTTTATGCATTCGTCCACTTTTCTACCATATTTTCCAATGTGATTGGTATAGTATGTTTTTGTTATTCCCCACACTAGTTCTATGGGGTTAAATATACAATGGTAGGGTGGAAGTCGAAGAATTACGTGCCCATACTTCCCTGCTAAATCATCGGTTTCATATATAGTTGGTGGTTTATGCCTTTACGTAAAGATATAAATGAAATTATTGAATAAAATAATTAAATATATATGTACTAACCGTTTAACTAAATCCAGTAATTGTATTTTTAAAGCAGCTCCGTCATAGTCAATGTTATTATTGGTGAGCCATGTCTGAATTTCATTTTTAGTGGCAGATGATGTTGGACTTTTATTTTTAATAGTATTGTGGTAACTTGCATTATCCAAAACAATTATGGACGGCTTTTTTAAACTTATAAGAAGTTGGTGTTCAAACCAGTATAAAAAGTTGTCTCTGTTCATATCACCGTGATAATCTAAACACTGACTATTCGTCGGAAATATTAGGTCTGCTCCAGGAATAAATCCATTAGAACTACCTGCATGTAATACAATATATCTAAAACAAGATAATATAATAAATATACATAATATAAGAATATGTTATTCTTAGAAATATAATGTACCTTTTTCCACCTACTTTTGAAGCTTTTGTGGTTTCTATAGATTCATTTTGCCAGGATTTACGAATTGTTCCATCTTTGAAAACCCAGGTTTCATCAAGGAACACAAACTGGCGAACATTTTCATGTTTCATACGAACATATTGTTGCAAGAATGTAACACGTTTTAATACAATTTGTGGTAGTTCCATTAAAGCTCGTTTAGGATCATCCTTCTTGTAATTAAAACCAATATTGTGTAATACTGTCCGTAAAGATGACTTGCCACCAGAAAAGAGTTCCTTTTCTTTAAGAGTAATATTCAGTGAATGAAGCGTGATATGTTGTTCTGTAAAAAAACTCAAATATTAATTTTATAAACGTAAATCCTTAAGAACTTACTGTTTCTATACATGTCATATACTGTATTTCTTATTGCACACTGAGTAAAGTCATCAACATTTACAACAGGCTTACTTCTAGGCCGTTTTCGCTTTGGGCTAGATGGTTTTGATGTAGATGATATTTTATTTACAGTTGCAATGTGAATATTTAAAGCACTTGCTACTCTCTAAATGAAAAATATTATTATTAAAACGTTTATTGTATAAACTATAAATAACAGAAAATATTACCTCTCAAACTGCTGTTAAAGGTAGCAATGGCGCATTATTATCGCGTTCTTTTTCAAAATACCCGATTAAAGAGAGAATTATTTCTTTCGCTTGCTTACCTAACGGTTTAGGCATGATTTAGTTGTGAAAACAACTGATTGTTAAAAATGAAATCGGCGTATAAATATAGTACAAATGGAAGAAATACGTATGATAATAAAGTGACTGAAAAATGTAAACAACTATGACAGTATGACATTTGACAGAATAAAATGTTACCATTTTATATGTTGCAACGGCGTACAGTTCTGGTAACATAAAACGTTACCGGAAGCTAGAATAATATTAGGATTAGTAGGTATTATTGTACTTTAATGTTACTTGGACCGAAATTATTCTTTATGACGTGTATCGTCTGTTTGGGTAATCGACCCATATATATCCATTTGATGCATATACAATTCCTGAGATAGCATATGGCCCTAGCATCACTACAAATCAAGATTATCGGCAACAATCTGAAGAGACAGAAGTTAATTTAATGGAAAATAAAGAACAAAGATACTCTCTTCTCAACTTCGGGTTTAACAGAAATAGCAGACAGCTCTAGAAAACGCTTGTCGCTACCTGAAGATAGCAACGATTATGAAAGTGACGGTTCTAGTCTTGATTATAACCGAAAGTCATATTCCAGTACCAACGATAATACATCAAACAATGATTTTTCGGCAATGAACCTATCTTTTTGTGAAGTGCTCGCAACTCCAGACAATGTCTAAAAGAACGATAGAAAAACAAGAAAACCCGCTTTAAATATGCATGCTCAAGTGATAACAAAGGATCTTTTTGATGATAAAAAAGGTGGCAACAGTAATGATAAGGCACCAATAGTAGGTAAACTTCAAGTAAAAAAGTTAAAAACTGTAAACTCATGGTTCTGCAAGTTGTGCAATGAAGATAGGCAAGTAGATATGAGACTATGCAGTTCATGTCAGGAGTATGTGCATGCAGTGTGTAACCAAAAGTTTTTCTTTGTCCCGACTGTGATGATTAATTATTCAAAGTTTTAGAATAAGATTTTTTGTTCCTTTTATGATTAATTATATTTTGTGTTCATAAAATGAAGACATTAGCACTAAAATGTTATTCGCAAATTGAATTATGAAAGATATTAGTATGGCCATATTACTTTTATGAGAATTGCACTATTTACAGGTATGGTCATTTACTAACATTGTGTTGACAATATGGCCAACAGCTATGTCTTTTTTTTTAATTATTAATTCAACTAAACTTATAATTTTTTTTTAAATATGGCCAAACATGTCATACGTGCTAAACCACTCATGAAATTTGTAAACGTTGCTTATTTTTCAAAAAATATATATAAAAATCTTAGCATGGCCGTACCTACAGTTACCTTATACAATATACAATATTCGTTCGTTTGTATTGATTTCCTATCGCCCATGACTAATACTGTCTCTCACCAATCAACATCGTACCCTTAGATTAGAATGGTGTAATGTATTCATCCCAATGTGCCCGTGATGAATAGTGGAACAGTATCGTTTTCTTCTGACGAATCTCGCTTTTGTTTGTGGGCTCACGATGGTCGTAGACGAGTTAGACGTCGAAAAGATAAAAGACAATTTTTGAATTTTGCCGTAGAACGTGAGACAACACTTACTAAAGGATTGATGGTATGAGGGGTGGAATTACCATAGGAAGAATGACTGCTTCAGTATATCTTCAAGGCCACTTAAATGCTCAAATGAACATTAAGGAAGTTCTGGAACCAATTGTTTTACTATATATCCGAGAGCTAAATAATGCCACATTCCAGCAAGACAATGCGCGTCCTCATGGAGCAGCAGTTACGTTATGATTCCTACATGAGGCTAACATTAATATTCTTCATTGGCCTGTACGATCACCAGATATTTCGCCCATAGAACATATCTGGAATATGATGGGCAGGCTTGGTATGTTACCTAATCCTCCTATGAACATACAACAGCTACATGATGCCCTACAATTTGCATATAATGAGCTTTCACAGGAGTCCACAGATCAACTAATTCGAAGCATGCCCAGGCGAATAGCAGAATGTATTCGGTTACGTGGATCATCAACTCATTATTGTATTTTCATTATAACAAGTGCGATTTGTGCAATGAAAATTTAATCGTTTGTTACTCTCAACACCCTAATTATCTGTACAAAATTTGGTTAAAAAATAAATACGTTAACAGGGTGATTAGTTTTTTCTGTCATACAGTATATGTATTATTTGCTATAACAATGACGGTTCTTCAGCAACATCAACAGCATACTTGAGTGAGTTAAGTTTTAGAAGACACTGTCTGACCAACAGTGACTTTCTTCGATTCGAATTAGTGATAAATGCAACAAAAAATAAAGTTCCTCTGTTTCGTAACAATTTAATCTAGGACTACATTTTCACCTTGAAAAATCATTACTAAAATTTCAAAACCTCCGGTCGTCATAAATGTGCCCGCTTAAAAGAGGTGTCTCTTTAAAAGAGATTGGTGTAAATGTGTGTGTACAGTTGTGTTCAAATAAATCTGGGACAATTTTATTTTTCGATTGTAAAGGTGGACTATAAATTGAACAGTATTTCCATGGTTTTCGTGCTATCATGCTATCATCAAAAATGACATAGTGTATTAGCTTGTCAAAGTGCAAAAGTCTTTTTAAGTATTACATTTTTCAAAGTCATTTTTATAATAAAACGCCAAGAAAACTGACAGACTTTGAAAAAGCGCAGATTATTTCAAAAATAGAAGACGGTTGGTCGATAAGAATGACTTCATATTAATAATGATTTGAATTATTGGAACCGGGTTACTTTTAGTGATGAGAAGACTTTTCAGTCAACTTCCAACGGTAAAATCAGAGTCTATAGGTCACGGGGAAGTCGTTTCCATGAGTAATATAGTCATCTTAGAAGAACTTCTGGAAGATTCGGAGTTAATGTTTGGGCTTGGATCAGTTCTCAAGGTTTATGAATATGTTGGCGGATTGAATATTTCAGCAAGATAATTGTCCGATTCTTTCTGCTAGATTTATAAGTACCTGGTTTGGAACTAATAACATCGAGGTTTTGCAGTGACCTTCCAATAGTCCGGACTTAAATCCGAACGAGAATGCTTGGGGGATTTTGGTTACGATTATCAATAAACGAAATGCTCAACCAGAAATCGCCGAAGTATTGCGGCAATAGATCGAAGAAGCATGGGAGGAACTGACAAATAACGAAGATTTAGGGCGTTCATTAATTAATTTCATGCCAAGAAGACTGGAAAAAGTTATTGAAAAAATTGGTGGCCAAACAAAATATTAAATTTCTTTTTTCTTAAGTCATTTCTTTATTGTTAATTATTTCTTGTTAAATCAGATCTATTGGATGCTTTCTTTCATTACTTCTCACCTCTATTAAATGAAAATAAATGGCTACTTTTGTTAACTATCACTTATAATGAAATAGAGTTACGACTAACATGCTGAAAGCCACAAATACAACCACAAAAACGTTGTCCCAGATTTATTTGAACAGTACTGTACATGGAAAATGGGTCACCTCCTAATACCAAAATGCCAGAATTTCAGCTATGTGCAGTCACCGTTGAAATATCATTATTGTATGTATTGTCATCATACTGTCACACATTCAAAATGTCACATGTCATCTTGTCGGACAGAATTACAATTTTAGAAAGAATTGCAAAGAGATTGTCGAGAAAGCAAATTGCAGAAGAGTTTGGAATTGGTAAAAGTACTCTTTCAGGAACAGTAATAAAATGGAATCGCGAAAGTACAATTGAAAGAAAAAAGGATACTGGTTCAAAAAGGATATCTACTGTAGAACAAGATGCGATATTAATTCAGGAAGGAATTGATCATTTTTTATGTTGGCTATTAACACAGTTGTGGTAGCAAGGGTTCCTGGTTGGATTCACACTGGTAGGCGTCGATTGAAAGAAAGTGTTTTAAGAATTTCGTCGGCTGCTCAAAAAAATGTATGAAATGATCGACATAAAGAAGAACGTGTCGGATTTGCTCTTGAATTTATTAAAAGAGATCAACATTTTAGAATAACATTATTGTTTTTACGGACGAAAAAGTATTTCAATCTACTCACAGTGACAGGATTAGAGTTTATAGGCCCAGAAGTACTCGATATGCGGCTGGATACCTAGAAGCGGTCTTTGTGTTTTATGGTATACAGGGTGTAGATAAAGTCTGGAACAAAATTAATATTTCTGTTATCTTCGGTTTGATGGAAAAACCCTGAAACAGGTCGATTTTGTTTTTATCCCGTGCACTTTATAACATCGTGAATTTAATTCTGTCGTCATCTGGTTGCGCGCGGGCGTGACGTCATTAGTTTTTTCAAATGGTAACCCGCCACATTTATTACCCCTTGTCGTTAGGTATTCCATTGTGCATGCAACGGTATAAAAAGTTTGGTATCTTACATAACAATTTTTGGGAGAAAAATGCTTTCGAATTTCAAAAAATTAAAATTTTATTTCTAATGAAAAACTAATCAAAAATTATTTTAAAAAATCAGATAAATTATAATCCGAGGTTTATCTTGGATTGTCGTCAAACAAGACACCAAAAAAATGTCAACGGAAGTGTTCAAATTGTCCGCCATTGGCCATTTGACACTGGCCGAGACGGACGTACACGCTTTCTACGACACGTCGTATTGTCTCTGCACCAATATTTCGCATTTCCTCGCGGATACGATGTTTCAGATCATCCAAGTTATATGGCTTATTGGTGTACACCTTTGATTTCACATGACCCCATAGAAAAAAATCAAGTGGTGTGAGATCTGGCGAACGGGCAGGCCATTCAATTGTTCCCCTTCGTCCGATCCATCTCCCGGGGAAAATTTCGTCGAGGTAACTCCGAACACGCCAGCCAAAATGTGGAGGTGCTCCATCTTGTTGAAACCAGATTCTGGGGTGAGGCTTGTCGGGGGTGTTTTCATCCGGAAATAATTCTACCAATGTTGGCACTAGCGTAAATCTTAGGAAATGTAAGTATGTTTCAGCGTTTAAATTTCTGTCCAGAAAGAAAGGCCCCACAATGCGATCTCCCACTATTCCCGCCCATACATTAACTTTTTGCCGGTGTTGAGTGTGCTCCTCTCGAACCCATCGAGGATTTTCGCCCGACCAGGACCTACAATTGTGGCGATTCACTTCACCGTTCAAGGTAACAGTTGCTTCGTCACTAAAAACCACATTGTCGACAAATCCGGGATTCTCATCGCACCGTAGCATGATTTGTTCACAGAACTCGAGTCGGCGGTCGAAGTCATCTTCATTCAGTTCCTGAACCCGATTGATTTTGTACGGGTGAAGTTTTTCCTTCTTCAGCAATTTGGCTACTGTGATAAAATCGACTGCATGATCCCTGGCAATGTTCCTTGTTGAAGTGTGGGGGTTGTCCTGAAGTTCCAAGAGAATATTGACCCTTCTATCTTCCTCAATTCTTGGTCGTCCTTGACGAGCCCTGTCTTTTACACTACCAGTTTCAGCAAATTTTGCGACAATTTTGCTCACCGTTGATCGCGAAATCGGTGCGCGGTTTGGATTTTCTGCATTGAAAAACTGACAGGCTTCTTCATGGCTACGTATTTTATCACCACAACCAACAATAATGAGAATTTGAATCCGCTCTTTTTCGCTCAAATTCGCAATTTTCGCAATGCACGTTCAACACTACCAATGGAGCAAGTATTGTGAATGGATAAGTTCAAACACCAAGTAATGAACTGTCAATATGACGTGTCGTAGAAAGCGTGTACGTCCGTCTCGGCCAGTGTCAAATGGCCAATGGCGGATAATTTGAACACTTCCGTTGACATTTTTTTGGTGTCTTGTTTGACGACAATCCAAGATAAACCTCGGATTATAATTTATCTGAATTTTTAAAATAATTTTTGATTAGTTTTTCATTAGAAATAAAATTTTAATTTTTTGAAATTCGAAAGCATTTTTCTCCCAAAAATTGTTATGTAAGGTACCAAACTTTTTATACCGTTGCATGCACAATGGAATACCTAACGACAAGGGGTAATAAATGTGGCGGGTTACCATTTGAAAAAACTAATGACGTCACGCCCGCGCGCAACCAGATGACGACAGAATTAAATTCACGATGTTATAAAGTGCACGGGATAAAAACAAAATCGACCTGTTCCAGGGTTTTTCCATCAAACCGAAGATAACAGAAATATTAATTTTGTTCCAGACTTTATCTACACCCTGTATAGAAGACAGATTTAATAGTGCTCAATATATGAATATACTGCAACATTTTTACTTCCCTCTATTACACTATTATTCCCAGAAGGCTACAATATATACCAACAGGACAATTGCCCTGTGCGTAATTCTCATATAGTGACTGATTGGTTTGCTGAAAATGACATTCTTGTTTGATTTAACCATCATAGAGAATTGCTAATGAAGAACGTTCAAAAAGAGCACGTGCGACCTCGAAATAAAAACGAACTATTGGGAATCGTGAACACAGCATGGGAAGATATATCAAACGATTATATTGATAGAATATATGAATCTCCACGTAGACTGGAATTAGTTATTGCTGGATGTGGAGTTATAACGAAATATTAATATAAAATGAACGTTGGTGTACCTAATTATAAATATTTCCGTTGTAGTTGTTGAGTCTTCCTGTTTTGAAAGACTTGTATCGTTTTTCTTTCATGCACTTGGACCTTCTTGTTTTAGAAGTAGTAAAGAATAACTCATCAGTGAATTTACGTTATACGTGGTTATTCACAAATGAAATAACACTACACTGTTATATACAACTTTATTTACAATTAAATAAAATAGTAATATAAAAAAATGTAGGCTTCTTGCATTGGGCAAGTTGAACCGCACATGATAGCTAACTGCTAACAAGTTGAGTTTCGTTGGTATACTGATTTCAAATTTCTGTTACAAACAAATTCAGTATTTAGAGTGGGGTGGTAGATTTACAAAACCGTACCTCCTCTATTGTTGTCTGGAAAAACCGAACATTAATGGGTTGTAAGTTTCATTAAAGGTTCTCGGAAGGAGCAAATAACAATACACCCTGCTGTGCGTTTACGGGTTCCTTCAATTACCGAATATCTATAATTCTAAAATCCGGCAAATGTTTGTGAATTTTTAAGTACTACAACGGCATGATGTTAATAAAAGCAAGAAAATAAATGGTAATTTAGACAAAGCATTTTACTGATTTTCTAGAACGGACAATAGAGAGGTTTCTAAGAAAGAGATTACATTAGGAGACTGATGTTCCTCTCGGTCTTTCCAGATTTAATTTTAAATATACATTATTTTACGATTATGAAGTAATAAAATGACTGTAAGCCCTTATACAGAGAAATATACATGTTCTACAATTGTACCTTTGTAAAATAAAGCAAATTGAGATTAAAACTAAACATATATACGTTTTACATAGAACAGAGAATATTACTTTATAAAAACGAATAAAAGAAAAATAATAATAATAAACGTCTTTAACAATAGTAATGTTATTAATCATTTTATAAAAACAATTAGTATATAGGAAGTTTTGATTAGAATGCAATAACTTAAATTCAAACATATAACTTTAGAACTGTCATTGAATGTCATTTAAAGATAGACAGTATCTATATAAAATAAGCGTCCCGTTTTTCATGCTCGCGACTGTACATGCTTGCTATATGTATTATATACTTTTCAAACTTACCATTAGTTCTCCATGTACGTACACTTAGTTGGAAAAAAAAGTTTTTACTAACCACATTGGAGCGGTGATATTCGAAATTATGAAAGAAGTTTTTTGCAACTAAGTGTACAACGGTGGACTTTTTAAAGTGGACACCTTTTAGTTGCTATAGTATTTTTTTTTATTTCTATGTATTGTAAATATGGTTTCAATTAGTGGCGTTTCAGTCAGTTGTGTCACTTTGACTTATACCAATGTAATGTACTAAGTACTTGTTACACAGGGTACATTAGGTGTCCACCTTGGGGAGTCCACCATAGTACATATTTATACAGAAAAAGTGAAACAGCGGTAATATGTATTTATACACTTTGTTTATTTAACATTGAAGTGCATTCATACGTTTTGATTGTATCTTCTTCATCATTATCGAGCATTATTTCCTCATTTGAAGTTTTTGTCAACACTTGCGTATTCATCAAAATTAACACTATTTGCTCCAGATTGGTGAAACATGCATTTCTGCAATAGTAATTAAAGGTGACCACGAAAGCGGTCAAACGGCTGAAGCTATCAATTCCAAATTTTATATTTACGAGTATCATCTCCCTCTTGAGATCTGTTTAGATTTTCAGTAAACTTGGCAGACCGGAAGTAATAGTTTACTTCAGTGAAAAAATCTAATTTTGTCAATATTTCGTCAATTACTAAGTTTAAACAAATTTATAACGGATTCAAATGTACTCAAAAATGAATTTGAGAAGAATTTTATTAAAACAGTTTTTCGAAATTCCTACCGCAAGTAGGTTTTCTACTATTATCGAAAATCAGTTTCTTACGAGTATCTCGCAAATCATGCTTTTACTTTCTTATACGTAGTATAAGGAAGTATTGTGATGATGAAAATTTTCGACCTCGAGATTTTTGCAGATGTCCACGTTTTGAGGTCCCCTGATACCGAAAAAATGGTTTTCAAAAAATGTCTGTGTGTGTGCCTGTCTGTGTGTCTGTCTGTCTGTGACCACGATAGCTGTCAAACCGCTGGAGATATCAATTCCAAATTTTGTATTTACCTGTATAATCTCCCTCTTAGGAACTGATTAGATTTTCAGCAAATTCGGTCGACCGGAAGTAGTAGTTTACTTCAGTGAAAAACTCGAATTTTGCCAGTATTTCGTGAACTACTAAGTTTAGACAAATTTATAAAGAATTCATATGTACTCAAAATTAAATTTGAGAAGAATTTTATTAAAAAACATTTTCGAAATTCATACCGGAAGTAGGTGTTTTACTCTTATCGAAAATCGGTTTTTTGCAAATATGTCGTAAATTATGCATTCTATATATATTTATGAAGAGTACAAAAGTACTTAAAGTTGGATTTGGAATATTTTTTATATACATGAAATTTCAAAATTCGGACCGGAAGTAACACTTTCATACGTATAAGAAAGTCGTGTGGTGGCCACACCTCATTTTTTAAACAGGTACGTTACGAGTATAAAAGTATTTAGAACTTAATTTTCAATACCTTTTGTATAAAAAAAATTTCAAAATTCGCACCGGAGGTAACATTTTTACTCTTATTGAATAGCGATTTTTTGCAAATATGTCCTAAATTATGCATTCTGTATATAGATATTACAAAACTACTTAGAACTGAATTTGGAATATTTTTTGTATAATCGAAATTTCAAAATTTGGACCGGAAGCAACACTTTTACTTTTAGTGAGTAATACTTTCTTTTTTCCAAAGTATACATTCCATAGAGATTTATTAAGAGAATAGAAGTATTTAGAACAGACACAACAATTTTTAATCAAAAGCACCAGCTGATTCAATAGCGATCAATTTCCATGAAATAACTATTATAGTTAACTACTTTTCTCTTTCTTTTATAAAACGCGGTATATCAGATTCATTTAATATATTTATACATGTTATAACAGATACTTGTATGTTCAGATATTTCACGTTTGTACTTAGGAAATTGTTTTAGCGTAATATATGATGCATTAGAAAGATTAAAAATTATGTGCATTCTGTGAGAAATAATAATAATTAAATTATTTAATGCATACATTTTTCTCTACTAAGTTATAATATAATAAGAAATCACCTAACATTATTTTTTCCGAATGGCAAACTGATTTATTATCGATTCCTTGAAAACAACTTTTCCTCCATACTTAACTCATTACTATCTCTCCTAGGGTATTTCAAATAAACCATATTGCATTAAAATCATTTTATAATATCATTTTAAGACTTCTAGGAAAACACGAATCCGAAGAGGATCCTTGAGGTACACAAATTTCATATTAATCAAAATCAAGCTTACACAAGATTTTTCAAGCTATAATATAAAATGTGAATGTAATGTATTGGCATAAATAAATATATGAACAGTATGAGACGCATGGAAGCCTCTCTGCTACAGAAATAGCGTTCACCAAGTAGTAATTTCAGAAATATTAAATTTGATTTATTATATCAGTAACTCGGTTTAATGCCATACACATACAACAAAATGCAATTACTATTAATAATAAGTATTATCAAAAACATTGAAAATTAGATATACTTAGTTTATATCACCAACTCATTAGTATCTTCGAGTTGGGAGATTCTCTAAGATGAATTTCATAGAGACTGTTTAGAAAATGACAAAACTATTGTCAACAGCTTTGCAAATCTAAAGAAAATAATTTTATACAAAAATTTGTTAGGATGTAGTATTGACCATAGGCAATTTCCGTTACTATCCTTCACTTGTAATACTTCTTATGATGAATTGTACAGATATGTATTGGTTTGAGAATATTAATGCCTACAACGTTACCAAGTCTGAAATAATAACTTAGAAACAAAGACTTGTTGCACGTAGGGTCAGTAATAGACATTTTTCATTACTATCCAGCAGTTGGAGGATTCTTTGGGATGAATTCCTCAGAAATTGTCTAGAAAATTACAAAATTATTGTCTAGAACTTCGCAAATCTAAAGAAAATAACTTCCCTAGTAGCCAAGTTCGTTGGCCTCAAAGCGGGCCAATGTCGCTCCAATATTCTAAGATCGGTAGAACATTAGTGACCTACACCCAATATCGTACGAATATAAAATTCCTATATCAAGTAAATGTCATTTATGCTGTTGGGTTGATATCAGACCAACGTTGTCTACATTGGTAATATATTAACATTAAAGAAAAATGTCTACATAATATCAAGTTCACAAAGTCACTGTGATGTTGGTTGTGGGTCAGTGTTCGATATAAATTTAGATTAAAGGGGATGACGTCACAATTTGTTATTCTGCGATTAAACGCCAACATCGTATTAACTTTGCAAGACAATATTGATATAGTCTATATTAATTTATCACATAATATATTACATACTGTACCATGAATAATTGTTGGTGTGTGAAATGAAATATACAGGGTGATTCTTAATATATGCGACAAACTTTAGGAGCTGATTCCTGGAGTTATTTTGATCATAAAAGTTCATAAGAACATATGTCATAAACCGCTTAGTTTAGAAGTTATACAATGTTGAATAGAAAGTTAAAATAATAAATGGCTTTATTATAAATTAACAAAATAATTAGTAAAACAAAATTAACTTATAGTAACTGTTGAAAATGACCGCTCCCAACTGTAATACAAGTTCGTAAACAAGTCTGTGCCTGTTTCTCTAATATGCGTAGTGGTCGCGTTGTCGATGCTAATCAATTGGTGTTTACCAGTTGCTCAAGAAGCACGTGTTGTGATTATGTACGGTATTTTGGAATTGTTTATTTGTCATTTCAATATTTGTCAATAGTGTCAGAGTATTCATTCAGTTTATTGCCAGTTTCTGTTTTCTAAAATGAATTATACGAATGCTGAGATGTGTGATATGCATTTCGTGTACGGTCTTGCCAATGGAAATGCGCGTGCTGCTAGACGTCTTTATGCAGAACGATACCCGAACCGTATCATACCGCATCATTCCATGTTTGCCCGTCTTCATCAACGTCTTAGTGAAACGGGAAGTTTTAAAAAACGGACGACTGATAGCGGGCCCTCATCTACAGTGAGAACTCCACAAGTTGAAGAAATGGTATTAAATGAAATTGAGGAACATCCTACAACAAGCATCAGAAAGATTGCGTTTGATTTAAACATTAGTCAGGCCACAGTTTGGAGAATATTGAAAGATCAACTGTTGTATCCATATCACATTCAACGGGTGCAGGCTCTATTGCCAGCAGATTTTCCACAAAGATTAGCTTTTTGTCAATGGATGCAACACGAAGTCGTACAAAATCCTAACCATTTGGCTCAAATATTCTTCACCGACGAGGCTACTTTCTCTAGAAACGCGATTATTAATTTTCATAATAGTCACATATGGGCCGAAGAAAATCCGCGAGAAATAATGAATGCCCGTCATCAGCATCAATTCTCTGTCAATGTGTGGGCCGGAATTGTTGCAGATCACTTGTTAGGTCCACATTTTTTACCGATGCGGTTAAATGGCGAGGTATACCGCAATTTTCTTGAAGAGGAATGACCACTACTGCTGGAAGAAGTTCCGTTGCAGTTAAGATTACAAATGTATTTTATGCATGACGGTGCTCCAGCGCATTTTAGTTTACTTGCTCGCGAGTTTCTGGACAGTACGTATCCAAATCGGTGGATAGGACGGGGAGGTCCACAACCGTGGCCTCCTCGGTCTCCAGACTTAAATTCATTGGACTTTTTTCTCTGGGGCCACCTTAAATCAATAGTTTACACGACTCCCATGGAAAATGTCGATGAACTAAGAAATCGTATTATAGCAGCTTTTGAAACAATGCGAAATACCCCTGGTATTTTCGAACGGACTCGCCAGTCAATACGACGGAGGATAGCAGCTTGTATTACAGTTGCGGGCGGTCAATTTCAACAGTTACTGTAAGTTAATTTTGTTTTAATAATTATTTTGTTAATTTATAATAAAACCATTTATTATTTTAACTTTCTATTAAACATTGTATAACTTCTGAACTAAGCGGTTTTGGACATATGTTCTTATGAACTTTTATGATCAAAATAACCCCAGGAATCAGCTCCTAAAGTTTGTCGCATATATTAAGAATCACCCTGTATAGATCCTCAAAGTTAATTAAGCATTTGCAATAATGATTCTCGCCAAATTAACATTAAAAGTACTACGCACACTTTTATAAATAATTTTAGAGACCAGACACGAGAGGCCCATGACTCGTCGCCCACGGGCGCATTATTGAAATTTTGTATTTTTAAAAAGTTTTTTTTTATTTTATTAACATAATTGGCTAACAAGTGGGTTGTGATCTATCAAATACAAAACACATTTTTGTTTGTTCATTTTGTAGTTCAAATCAATTAAATTCTCTGTACATTATTTGTCTTATGAAATATAAGGTAAATGCTCAAATCGGAAAAATTTCTGCAAAATATTGGGCCAATATCATGCAGTGATGTTTATCCAACGTTGTAAAATGTTAACACATGTATATCGCATTGATTTCAGACGCCTGTGTCAGGCCAATAAATAAACGACCGACAGCCAATGTTGGCCCGATATTGTGTGCTACTAGGGTTAATACAAAGACTAGTTATTATGTAGTAATGATCATACGCAGTTTCTATTACTATCCTTCAGTCGAAGGATTTTTTAAGATAAATTCTACATTTATTGCTTTGACAACGACAATATTGATATTTATAAATTATCAAATTTAAAATAAAAGCTTAAAGTCAAGACTAGTTGCATATGGGATTAATAATAAGCATTTTTATTATTATCCTTCAGTTGGAAGATTTTTTTGGGATAAATTCCTCAGAGATTGTTTAGGAAATGACAAAATCATATTTAAAATTTTCTATTCACAAAAGTCTAGCATTGAAAACAGCATTTTTCAATAATACCCTTCGGTTGAAAAATTCTTTGAGGTGAATTATTTATGCTGTGGTTAAAAAGTCCCCTAAGGGTCCCAAGTCTGGACAAAATACTTAGGGATAAAAAATAGTAAAATTACTGTACGAGGTAGTAACATTCGCAATTCTTTGAATATACACAAGTCAGACAAGTATGCATTATTAGAAGGTAGACACGTTAAGTATGTACGTATGTATATTGTACATATCTACAAACACTGTTGCTTTATAATGATGTCAATATGAAATTTACTTTTCCAACAGGAAACGGCCATAGATCTAAGTAGGAAGGTATATTTGACAATTCATTAATAAACACTTAAAAGCATTAACTACACATTAAAAAATCAATAAAATTTTATATATGAACCTCCATATTTTTAGATCGGACATTGTGTATGACTGTCCTTTAAGGCGAAGATAAACAAAAGAGCCTGTAATACATCCAGTGTTAATAAGTCCATATTATCAATTTACGTACGGCTAAAACAAACATATGCCTCTCATCTGTTCCGTCAAATATTTGATCTGTTTTGTTGGTCGTGTACTATCTAAAACGAGACTGACTTTCCTTGGGAACCGAATGTGAATCACCACCGTATTTAGATCTTTAGTTCACGTTTACAAAATGTACATTTTAAAAACTGAGCACAAACGTTAGTGATGATATTTCTTTTTTTTTTCGGTTCCTAAAATATAATTCGTTTTTCACAAACACTTTTTATCTCCTGGATTATGATATAAATTGTTCTTATTATTTCTTACAGTTTATAAATTGTATCATTCAAGTATATAATATATATTTTTGGAATATTATGAAAGTTGATGAACCATTAATGTAAACACATATTTTAGTAACATTAATAAGTAGTTTTTTTTTGATAAGATGTTCTAAATAGAATTAAATATATTATACGTGCGTAAAAGTTGTAATATTTTCTTTTTAACTTTTTATTTATTCTTAATGAATAAGATTTTCATGGGATTCATGAGTATGTACATAATAGAAACTGGTAGAATATGCGTGACATGTATTTTAACAATTTTATTTCCTCTTCACAGTTTGGATTTGATCCTGGTAGGTCCATCCAAGATGCTTTACATCTGACTTTAAACTACGTCTATGAACAACTAGATAAAAAAGTGTAGATTGGAGGTATTTTCTTTAACTCGAGTAAGGCTTTCGACATTCTGGATCACTCCATCTTATTGAATAAATTATATGCTTTGGGTATTCGAGGTGTTACATATGAATTGTTTAAATCCTTTCTGGCAATGCGAACGTTTAATGTGCACGTGACCGACCAAGTGAATAATATTGTGGAGTCATTCAGTTCATCGCCTATGAACTTGTTTTGTCGAGTACCTCAGGGTTCCGTCCTCGACCCAACTCTCTTCATAATATGTGTAAATGATTGGTGTGAATCAATATGAAACATTGTACGTTTTCCCAATGTGTCGATGATACATACTGCATTGTCTCTCAGCATATGCTTGATGACATGTTTCTGGCAATGAAGATTGCTGTTGATGGCATTGGTGGATGGTGCGACAGCAAAGGTCTTCTTCTTAACGCTCTATTTCGGGGGCGATTTATACCTGAGTGTAGTCAGGTGGCGTCCTTGGGACTACTCATCGTTCCTGCTTTCTGCTGGAAGCCATATTGACAGCAGGTTAAGAGCAAACTATGGTCGGCTCTGTACTGCATTAAGAACTTGAAGTGTGTTGTAAGTCTTGAATCGGTGAGATCATTTTATTATTCGAATGCTGAATCTAGATTGCGGCCTTCTGGGGTTCCTGGCCCCATT
This sequence comes from Amphimallon solstitiale, assembly GCA_963170755.1. NCBI lineage: Eukaryota > Metazoa > Arthropoda > Insecta > Coleoptera > Scarabaeidae > Amphimallon > Amphimallon solstitiale. Next base: position 252,781,171 of record OY720675.1, read on the forward strand.
CTAGGAGGTATTCTTGACGCAGAAACGTGTTATTAGGTGCGTTATGGGTGTGTCATCGGTGACATCTTGTCGCTCGCTTTTTCAAAAATTGCGTTTGTTACCGTTGTTCTCTTTGTGTATGTGTGGAGATCCTTACTTGATTTAAAAAGAATGAGTCCTCGATACAGAGCTCTTATTTTCTACAACAGGCTTCCAGATTTTTTAAAAAGCCCTGGGTAATGCGCGATTTTCAAGCAAAGTAAATTAAAAGAGTATTTACATGAAAACTGTTTTTATAGTTTAAATGAATTAATGTTTGTAATTCTATTGATGTGATTTTTTGTAATACATACTTCATATTGCAGTGACCTTGAGTTTGGTGGTAGATTATAAATAAGTATAATCAAGATCACTTCAAGATTTAATTTAATTAATTTTTATTTTATTTATTTTTATTATGATGTGTATATAAATATCTATTATGTCAATAATTTGCCAAAATTTACTTTTTATTTAAGTAAAATAATAAAAGAAAATTTTTATAAAAGTCATAATATCAAAATAAGCATAAAATGTTACGTGAAGTATAACGAGAAAGTGTTTTCCCGTACGAAGAATACTGGTACCAGGAGAGATCGATAGTGTGGCTCGGCGAAAACAATATTCTTCGCTAGATGCATTAGATGAGTCATGAATATGTAAACAAGTTGATATTTACATGTTTGTTTACCTTTTTCAAAGATTGTTAATACGCTGCTTTCCTGAGTGGTGCAGCACTGCAGCTATGTATTTCTGGAGGTGGATTCGTATCTACCGAGAAGAACCGGACGTTTTTGTGATGAAAAATATCTATATAAGACCGGGACCGTGGAGAAAACGGCAGAGTTGCTTGGTGTAAACCGCACTCAAAAGAGGAAAAAAGGAGAAGGTGGAAACCTCTTCTTCTTCTTAAATGTTATATTAACTTAAAAGTTTATTCATGAATTTGAACTTAGAATAATTTTCAAAGAGATTTTTCGATACTTATAAAATTTCATCAAAAATTAAAACCTGTAATATTTTCCGTAATAGTTGTACTGTATAATTTACATTGGGACTTGTAAATATTTTTGGAAATAATTATTTATGTACGGAACAGATTTATTTAATTAGAACTTTGAATTTTTTTTTTCTAGAATGTTTTGTTTTATATGTAGGGTTACTACACCATGCATTATGATAAAACATTTTAGTGACTGTAATGATTAAGTTGAATAGCGTAATAATTTTTTTTTTATAAAGATTTTTCTTTACTATTTTATTTATCAGATTAGAGGATTTGTGGTTAATAATTTTGTTTTATGTATATACAGTATAATTGAACAGTGATCGAAATTTAAATAATGGATGAGTTTGAAGTGATGTACGAAGAATTAAGGTGATTTGATAATATTTGTTATAAATGTGTGTATAGTATTGTACCAATTTTTTTTTGAGTGGTGTTTTGTATTGGAATCTTAAAAGGAGGTAAAGTTTTATTTTAATATATATATTTTCTTGTATGTATATCAAGTATAATTTATAGTACTTGTGTGTTTAATATTAACGTGTTGGGTAATAGATCAGGGATGTGTGCGATGAATTAAGTAGTTGTTTAATTCATAGCATGGAGTCCTGGTGAATCCTTAAAACACGAATTAGTCTTGGTGGTACTGTGTTGGGAGCGAGAAAAGGCGCCAGACAGAACTAATCAGGGCTGAGTTAATTAATTGAATGCACAAAGACTTTTATTTTATTTTATTAAATTTAAAATTTATATATATACCTTGAGGGGTGAGCACATGGTGGTGTATGTTCGGGTTGTGTCCGACGAGTTAAAAAGCATACTCGTAGGGTGGAGCTTTGGGGTACCTACCAGTGTGAATTTGCTTTCTGATGGTACTGTGTTGGGAGCGAGAAAAGGCGCCGGGCAGGACTAATTAGGGCAAAGCCACTTCCTTAATGTTCATATTTTCTTTGTAAATAATAAATTGCGTAATTTTTGGTTATTCATATTTCAGTACAATTCATCATATGCGATAAATTTTTATTTTATTAAAGATGTTGATTGTTTAATGTATCTGTGACAAATATAAATCATAATAATCACGTTTATATTTAAAATATAAAATTTTCTCGACGTTATGCTTTCATTTATTTTAAGTTCTTTATTATATTGACTTGTTGATTATGATATGTGTAGTTTTAGATGATGTTTTGAAATATTAATTTTTTGTTTGTAAATATATATATATATTTGTGTAATTTAAAATTTCTCATTCTTTAATATTTATTTTTAATAAATTAGATGATAAGATTTATTTTGCATTTTATTTTCTTTACCTGACCTGGTGATAATTAAAGAGCATTCAAATTGACTGGAGAATTTATTTATATTTTCTGCCCCTGAGAGAACATTTTCTTTAATCATTCTAAACTGAGCTAGTTAAATGTAAAATTGCCTAACCTACTATCTAGCAGAAAATTTGTTGTATCTTAGTCTAGCATAAGGCCTAGCACTAGGATTCATGCTTGATTCTTACCTACTCATTGATTGAATAATTTAAATTATTTTATATAAACCTCAATTTGTAAGAGTCACAGCAATATGTTGATATATATAAATTTGTTTTTTTATGTTTGTATACCTTATGTATATTTATTGACGTGCCAATGTTCACTTCTGAACTTATTACAAAAATATATTATTATTATTATTATTATTATTATTATATTGATCTTAGCAACTTTTAGTTTTTCCTGATTACTGGAGGATATACAACTGGCGCTCTCTTTCTATCCAACATATTAAGCAATTTTACTTTCTTATACGCAGTATAAGGATGTATTGTAAAGAAAATTTTCGACTTCGAGATTTTTGCTGATATCTACGTGTTGATGTCCCTTGCTTCCGAAATAGAGGTTTTTTAAAAAAAATTCTCTTCTTCTCTTTCTCCCCCATATCTTTCTCTCTGTGTATGTATGTGTGTGTGTGACCACGATAGCGACTAAATGGTAAAAAATATTATATTTAGTAATAAAATCTTCTTCAAGAGATTTGATTAGACGGTCAACCGGAAGTAGTAGTTTACTCCAATATCTCGACAACTACTAAATTTTGACAAACATCTAAAGAAAACTCGTATCGAAAACCATACTTTCGCAAATATATCTCACTAATTATAACATTTTGGCGGACAACTACTAAATTTTGACAAAGATCTAAAGAAAACTCGTATCGAAAACCATACTTTCGCAAATATATCTCACTAATTATAACATTTGGGAGGATTTACTAAAAACAACTTTTGTCGAAAAGTATTTTCAAGATTCGAACCTGAAGTCACACTTCTAGGTTTATAGCAAAGCAGTTTTATGCCAATATATCGCAAGTTTTACATTCTATACAAATATATTAAGAGTATAATCTTTAGCTTTTGTAAATTTAAAAATAAATGACACAATTAATCTCCATCTCCCATTATAGAGATTAATTCTGTTATTTATTTATAAACTTACAAAAACTATGTAACCAATTGTCTTATACTCTTATACTATAAATAAAATGGATGCCATGTTTTTGCAATGATAAAATTTGTTTAATAATACTGGACAACAAAGTCAGTAACAACTGTCAATCTTTGACCTTGATGTCATTTAGTCAATATTTTCAAAAACCATTAAATTCCTTTTTTTCTCAATATTCATGACAAGTTAATTTGCAAACAGTCAGTAATATAAGAATCAATACTTTGCTTACATTCGTTGTGCTATCATTCTGTAATCATTTATGAATTCAGCTTTAACAATAACATAGGTCATGACCATACGATATTGTATTTTGTGCAACATTTGCCAGTAAATCATTACTGAAAATTACGACAAAAAAGGACCCAAAATCGAACCTAGTGGTACACCAGCTTCAACGTCCAGATTCTTATACCTATATATATACATATAGGGTGTCCCAGAAATAAAAAGACGGAGTAGTAGGTATGTAAAGTCCGAACAGAGACAGGCCCAAATATACCGCAATAACGAAGAAATTAAAAATTTAATTTTCTATGTTGTTTTTTAGATAAAAAAATACATTACGGACCTGACACAGATTGTATATTTATAAATACACGTAAGAATGCTCATTTGTAAATAGAAACGAACACGCATTCATAGAAAAATACGCTTTTATTTGTATAAAACGGGAAAAAACATTAAATCGTACTCATTCATATAATAGTTATTTACGATACAAGTGTTAAAAGTGCGATTTTATTTCACGAGTAAAAGTTTGCGGCAGGAGCATTAGCGAGTGTATCGTACACGTACGTATTTTTTCTACAAACACAATTTTTATTATAAAATATAATGAAACTCCACTGACCAAATCTGACAGCTCATGAATACGTTTTGACACAACTGGACGCAACCGTTGAATTACGTCAAATTAATTTTTCACAATTTGTACAAAAGATGTGTTCGTGTATTAATAAAGATTATTTCCTTCACCCGTCAAATTTAAATTTTGTCAAATCACAATCAAAGCTGAAGTTGAAATTAACCAATGAACGGTACCGGTTCTTGATATCAGCGACTATTACAAATCGACTATTCAAATGTAGGTAACAAATCAAGTATGTATTTTTTCATTAAGTGGCAAACGTGTCAAATAGATGAAAATGTCCGACAAAAAGCGATTTAGCGATGTTTCGGATGAAATTATTGATAATCACATCGATTTGACAACTGGTTTAGGAAATAATCTTAACAAATATAGCTCGAGCTTGATAAGTAGTCGACTATTACATTGTTTCAATTTTTCTCGTGTGCCTCCTAATTTGACTTAACCAAAAGTGGCATTAATAATTAAAGACTAAAGCCCTCGAGCTAAAGCTCTCGTGCTCTAGTCAAATTATTAATGCCAATTTTGGTCTCGTCAAATTGACCGTAGCGCACACTCGAAAAATTGATCACAATGAAATAGTCGACTATTTGTCAAGATCTCGTTATATTATCTTTGAAAATGAAGTAATACCGAGTGAAATAATTGAAGCCGCTGATAAAGCGACATTAGATTTGTTGCCCACTAAATCTAGGCAACAATATGAAATTGTGTACAAAAGGTTTATGGAATGGTGCAGATTCAATAATGCGATAGGTAAATTTTGCGAAAATGTTCTACTAGCATATTTTAAAGAAAGGTCTAAAATTTGGAAATCTTCTATTCTTTGGTCACATTTTTCGATGATAAAACTTTTGCTAAATATAAAAGACAACCTTGATATTAGTAAATATTATAAACTTATTGCATTTTTGAAACGGAAAGGAGAAGGCTGCCGACCAAGAAAATCAAAACTATTGGCAAGACAAGAAACTGATAGATTTATTTCTGAAGCATCAGATGAAAAATATATGATGTTCAAAGTAGCTGTTGTTATGGGTATATTTGGCGCTTGTCGCCGGGAAGAGTTATGCCGTATGGCTGTGGATGACATTGAAGATAGAGGAAATGTGTTAGTAGTTACTATACCAGATACTAAAACCAATACTCAAAGAATATTTACCGTTATTGGCTCATATACCGTGAGATTCAAAAAGATTGTCTATGCCGCTCAAATAAAAAATGATATAACGTAGGTATGTATGTGCCGCCTTTTTCCAATGTTGTTTTAATGTATTTCAGTAGCGGCACGGAAAAGAATTAAAGATGTCAAAATTTGATGTTTAATATTTAAATGCATTTGATGGGATAATAATTTTTTCTTACAATAAACAAGAATTGACTAATGAAGCAGATAGAGATGTGATGATAGAGAAATTCAGGAACAACTTTCGCAAATTATCAAGAAAACTAGTCTGTATTAAAAGGAAATACTTCTATTAGATCCTAATTCTGGGGAAATTGTTTTTGAGTACTTAATAATAATAAAACAATCATAAACTATATTTATTTATTAACATAGAATTATAACATGTTTTTTGCACACACTTCAATATTTGGTACAAAATAAAACATCAAGTGGTGTTAATGTTATTACTTGGATTTATAGAAATTTATCACATTATAATTAATTAAAGTAAAAAATAAAAATAAATTTCCAAGAACAATACACCAACAAACTTTGGAATTAATTTATAAACAATTTGAAGCCTCATAAATTATGTTCAAAATGTCCACCGTTACTGTTAATACATGCATCAATTCTTTCTTTCATGTTTTCAAAAACATTTACTAGGTGTTCGGCAGTTATGCTTTGTACTCCCTCAATAATTGCATTTCTTAGCTCTTCAATGTTGTGTAATCGATTTTTATATATCTTATTTTTTAAGTAACCAATTCATCGGGGTAAGGTCAGGAGATCTTTGTCGAGCTGTATGGGCTGTGGCATTATCATGTTGAAAATAACCTTGTTCGAGTTCATTTTGTTGTAATTCTCCTATAAATAATTGTAATATTTCCTGATATCGTTGAGCTGTTATGGTTTCTTCAAAAAATATTGGACCTATTATTCGGTGCCTTGATAAAGCTAGCCATACTCCAATTTTTATCGGATGTAAAGCTGTTTCATTTAACACATGAGGATTTTCGGCTGACCATATACGAAAATTTTGGGAATTAACATACCCTGTCAAATGAAACCATGCTTCATCTGAAAAGAATGATATATCTAAAATTTCATCATTTCTTATATTCTTATTAAACCAATGGCAGTAAGTCAATCGTTTCCCATTATCTAGTGGTAATAATTCCTGTACAACTGAGACTTTGTAAGGATATAAATGTAATTTTTTCTTGACAGCTCGTTGTGCAGAACTATATGATAAGCCAGTTTGTTGTACCAATTGACGCAAAGGGTAGGACTTCGTTCTAAATGAGTGCGTACGTTTTCTACAACTTCTTCTGTGAGAACAGTATTACGGCCAGATGATTTTCCTTTACAAATGCTGCCTGTTTCGCGAAAACGTTTTACAATCCTATTAATGTGCCGAGTCAATGAATCGTCAACAAATTCCTCATCTGGAAAAGCTACACGAAACTCGTCTCGACATAAATTAACAGAGTAAATCCATTCTCCTTCGTTATTTCGTTGTCCATTTCGGAAATAAGATTCCAAAATGAATTTCTCTTGATCAATAGTATACGGCATTATAAACTTAACCTAAAATAAATATTGAATTGTATTCTAATTTTAACAAATAAATTCCAGTCACAAGAAATTCCTATAAAGTAGGTACTTACTTTTCAGAGTCTTGTAAAATACTTTTTTGTAAGAAATATTGACTAAGGAAAATAGAAAAAATGAAGTAACACTGTCAATAAAACAGACGTCAATGATAAAAAAGTTAACAGACTACATTTATTTTGAAAATGACTATCTTCACTCATTAAATTAGAATATAGTATTGATATCAAGCTTGCGGAAAGTAGTAAAAGATCAGGACAATCAATTTGAATCTCACGGTATAAACTTGTATCGCAAATACAAAGCATTACGTCCATCTAATATAAAACATCGACGTTTATTTATTAAATACGCTAATAATAAATGCACAAGTCTAGCGGTTGCAATAAATTCGTTTGGCAAGATGCCTGCAATTATCGCAATGTTTTTGAAATTGCCGAATCCAGAATCTTATACGGGACGGGACATTGCTTCCGACGTTCATCTGCTACTTTGCTAGCAGATTCTGGAGCAAGCTTATGCTCAATTAAGCGACATGGAGGCAGGAAGAGTTCCACCGTTGCTGAAGGTTACCTAGAGGATTCTCTAGAAACTAAAAACAAAATTGCTCACTCCATCTTCCCAGATCTATCTAATAATTCTATTGCAAATGATAATTTAAATCACGATATTTTAGTGCCTATGAACTATTTACAAATAATAATTCTGTAAGTACAGCAATACATGGAATAAATATCTCCAATTGCACAAACTGTACATTTAATATTAATTATCCAAAGAATATGTAATTTTCATTGTAATAGAAATCATTTGATACGTACGGAATTTTCTGTTGTCATTTTTGACAAACTGTCATTTACTTTAAACAATAGTGTTACAAGTGTCAACACGCTACGCTATAAAATCGCATTTTTAAGTGAAGTTAGCAGTGTCAAAATGTCAACTTTTAACGGTGTTTGTAGAAAAAATTTTTTTTTGCCCGATACATCTACATAACGCAGCTATGTAGTCGATTGTTGACCCAGATGGGCGACGCACTTTATTGCAGACAATAAAAGATTGATTTATTTTTAAAATAGGAAGGTTGTTGCTCTTTAATGTGTTTGTAGTCGGAAACAGCTGATTATTATTATTTTAGAATATTCAATCCTAGTAAATATCAAGAATGTAATGATTTTTTTCTAGCAGGTGTAAAATTAAAGTAATTAATGGTTTGATATTTATTATGAAGTATCTATTCCTCCTCCTTTTTTTTAACACAAGTAATATGGTGGTCCTGAAAAGCACCGATTGTGAAAGTGAAGCAAGTGGATATTTAGTGCAGGGTCGGCGTAAGGCCAATTGAATTCTTTCTTATTTTTTTTCTGCCGTCTGCACACGAATAAAGACTTGATATTTTTAGGGTAAGTTTTTACACAATCTAGTTTCCGATTTCTGCTGCTCCGTCTTCTTATTTCTGGGACATCCTGTATGTATGTATTTGCATTCAACATGGACTATATATATACAGTGTGTTTCACTTTGATACTTGAAAAATCAGTATTTTTTAATGGAACATCCGATTTAATTTTTTCTTTTTTAAAATATATTGCACTTAAAAAGCTCAACACAGTGATGTGCATTTTTTTGATTTAGGCCCTTTGCATGGCCTGCTGTGGTATTAAATGAAACCCCAAAAATGGCAAAATCGTATTAGGCATTTTTTTAATAAAAAAACTATTTATGCAATCGATTTAGCCATGCTTCGAAACCCATAGTACCAGTTTCAAAGTCGCATCTTATACAGAGTGTTTATAATTTAGGTGCAAACTTCGAAAAATACCAATGTTTGGGAGCACCCTGTATTAACAGAATAAAATATTTTCGAGATTTTCTTCTTTCGATGGAGGTGTAAGTACTATGGCTTTGAAATTATACTCTTTTTATTGGCCTAGTTAATACAGGGTATTCGTAATAAAAAATCAAATTTAAGGAAAAATCGATTTTTTTCGTTTTTATTTTTAGTAAAAGAAATTTAACTGAACATAACAAAAAACTACAAAATAAGTAAAAATAAATAAGTTAAAATATTTTAGTGCTTGTCATGCATTCTTCTGTTATTCTCTGCTTAAGTTGAGGACATTAATTATTTAATTATGTTGGAAGAAAAAATGACAAGTGATTTGGTTATCATAAATTCCGCACCTTACATTAATTTTCTCATAATATTGTTTTTTAAAATGAATAATCCAGTTATGGTTTACATCCGAACAGAATTTTTTGTTGAGACATCGACAAACTTTGGTGGAAGGTATTTCGCGAAATTTGTCTAACGCTAGTGAAGCAGGCCTTGAAAACAAAAATGTATCAAACTTCAAACAATTTGACACTTGCTGTTATATTGCTTAAAACGTTATTGTGTGTACCATTAAAGTTGTGTAAAAATGGTTAGAAATAATCTAACTTTACAGCAAAAAGTTGAAATAATAAAACTAGTTGGTGACAATGCAAAAAATTATAAACAAGCAAGAAGAATTTAACAGGAGACATCAAGAACTAGAACCAGTGAGTTTTCAAACTGTAGCAAATATTAATTCTCTTTTCGATAGAACTGGTAATGTTATTTCCACAAATAAAAGGGGAAACAATTTAATTGAGAACAGAGAAAACATTGTTTTAAATCAAATTCGGCACAACCCTAAAACTAGCGTTAGACAAATTTCGCGAAACACTAATATACCTTCCAGCAAAGTTTGGCGATGTCTTAAGAAAAATAAAAAGGTTGCTTACAAACCAAAATTCCTACACACTTTAGAAAATGGTGATGAAAATTCTCGAATGGAATACGCTCTGTGGTGTCAAGGACATTATCTAAATGACCACAATTTCCTAAATAAAATTTTATTTTCGGACGAGGCAACCTTCACCACAAACGGGGTTGTATCTTCACAAAATTGTAGATTCTGGTCGGAAGTAAACCCTCACTGGGTTATTCACTGTAAAAGGCAATATTCTGAGAAAATTAATGTATGGTGCGGAATTTTTGATAAACAAATAATTGGTCCCTTTTTTTTTCAACATAACTTGAAGGCCCAAAATAAGTTTTTCAATTTTCTAAATACGAATTTCTGGGATGCCTTAGAAGAACTGCCAATTGCTAGACGTGCCGACATGATATTTCAAATGGACGGTGCACCCGTCCATACTGCAGCAATAATTAACAACTGCCTTGATCAAAAATTTCCCAGAAAGTGGATTGGGCGCTATAGTCAAGAAATTAAGTGGCCTCCGAGATCGCCAGATTTGACGCCACTCGATTTTTATCTTTGGGGGAAACTTAAAGAAAATGTTTACCGTACAAGACCCAATAATGTGGAAGAACTTAAGCGGAGGATAACAGAAGAGTGCGAGTTAATTTCTCATCAGGAACTCGCGAAAGTAATGAATCATAGCCAAAGAAGGTTAGAAAAATGTATTCAAGTTGAAGGAGGGGTAATAGAAAACTCGAAAATTTAAAGATATTTGGTTATTTTGTAGTTTGTTATGTTCAGTAAATAAAAACGAAAAAAATCGATTTTTCCTTAAATTTGATTTTTTATTACGAATACCCTGTATTAACTAGGCCAATAAAAAGAGTATAATTTCAAAGCCATAGTACTTACACCTCCATCGAAAGAAGAAAATCTCGAAAATATTTTATTCTGTTAATACAGGGTGCTCCCAAACATTGGTATTTTTCGAAGTTTGCACCTAAATTATAAACACTCTGTATAAGATGCGACTTTGAAACTTGGTACTAAGGGTTTCGAAGCATGGCTAAATCGATTGCATAAATAGTTTTTTTGTTAAAAAAATGCCTAATACGATTTTGCCATTTTTGGGGTTACATTTAATACCACAGCAGGCCATGCAAAGGGCCTAAATCAAAAAAATTCACATCACTGTGTAGAGCTTTTTAAGTGCAATATAATTTAAAAAAGAAAAAATTAAATCGGATGTTCCATTAAAAAATACTGATTTTTCAAGTATCAAAGTGAAACACACTGTATATTGTATTAATATTAATAAATCTTTTGATTGAACATATTGTTAATTTTTAACAATAACAATATATCCTTATAATCGTATTTTATTACAAAAAGGGATCTAAAATGACAAAATATCCTCTCTTAAACACCCACATCTCATAAGAGATTATCTTACGAAACAATGACACAAAGAAACTGGACGAAATTAGAGGAAATACTGAAAGTGATAAACAAAGTGCATCATCAGATTGGGGCAGTGCTCGAAAGGAAAGTTCGTAGGCGAAACAAAACCTTAGTCGATCGTGGCAATGGCTTCGGTCTCGGTTTACAAGAAACACGACACATAAACAACAATCACTTGTCTGTCAATTTCGAGCACGGAAACGATCGCTTGTAGTAGCCATGGGAGTTTCTTGAGTCCAATTAGTAGAACCCCCCGCGTCGAGACGTCTGACGGCGCGAAGCAATAAACTTACGTACAGTCTCCGAATAAACTCATAATATTTCATTATATTTTGTATAATGTTTGCGTCCTACTTCAGTTTTTCTCGTAATAAAAGTTGATTATAATAGCCAGTTTCGTACATACAATTGTCATTTATGAGATTTTTAATTATTTGAAAATAGGTTCTCCAACAAATGCCGTCTATAATCAATTCAAGTACATATTCTCAAATAATAATAATAATAATAATAAAAACTTATTAATTACCCAACAGAAAATTCTAAATGGGCCAACACAATGAAATGCTTAATAATGCATTAGAGAATATGAATTAATTATGAAATTATATATTGCATAATTACGATAATAATAACAATAACGCGGCATATTAAATAATTGAGAAGATTGACAATGAAAATCGTAAAAATTACTTTTGAAATCTGAAACAAAATGCAAAGGAAAACTCCTTTACCATAAAAATTAAAAACCTAAAAAAAATCTATATACATGTTTCGGCAACTAAGTTGTCATCTTCAGAAATACAAAAACAGAAAAGAAACGTAGTGTTTTTGAGTAAGGTGTAACCATAGAGGATATGTTCTTCACCAAATCACTAAAAGTTGGGGAAATAGGAGTAATAATTAAAAATTCATCCAATAAATTTCTGGCGCCATCTATTTGACGACATCTTAAGCGGCATTCAAGCGCCATCTATTTTACCACATCGACATTCAGATTGGCAGTTCATAAGAAATTGTAATTAAACTAAAAAAGCGCAATAAATGTTCTATAAATTTATAAATATAAGAATAAATACCTCATGTTTGCCATGTGTAAGAATATAATAACTATAATATAATATTAGAAATTAAAAAATCAATTCAAAGAAAAGAGAAAGTAACGAACACACATAGAGACTTTTCAAACACACACACACACCCGTAATAGACACTTATGTACAAAGAGGCAATAAACACAACGACATATATAACAACCCTACACAAACTGACCTGTTAGTTTCCGGCTCGATAATGGTATGAACAATACCGAAACATATGTCGCAAAGACTAAATAAAAATTGTGGAAAGTTTTCAAGAGTTTTATTTTATTTTTATTTAAAATAGTTAATAATAACTTAATTTTAGGGAAAGGTGAGTAATAGTTACGTACATGTAATGCTTAAATTAATTAGGTAATCTATTTTAGGTTAGGTATAATACTAATGACATTAATCAATAATATTTTTTTTAATTTAATGTTCGTACAAAAAATATTGTATAAAACACTTACGTGAAGACATCTTGCACGCATGAGCCTAATTAAAAGCACTCGCGTCCTGCGGTCGCTCGTGCTTTCAAAATGCGCTCATGCGGGAAAATAGTCTTCCCGCACTTGGTTCGTAAATAACTACTATCTCTGTTTTTATAGTTTAGGCACATGCCTCATTGTACTGTCAAAGATTAGAGAATAAAGATACGACGCTTCGATCGGAACCTTTGATCTCTTACTCAAATTTTCAGTGAGATTTAAATAGGAATGTAGAAGCGCGGGAATTTTAAACAGAACAGATTTTAAAATTCTTCTATTGTCATAGAAATAAATTTATGGATCTGCAATACTGTAAAATTGAAATACAAATCATATGTGGAATAATTACGTATTATAAGAATACAAAATATTATTATAAGAAAATAAGTGTTTAGAAAATATTAAGTGCATGTTAAATGTGATCCGAAAATAAAAAAATATATATTTGAAACATGTACATTTAAAAAGGTAGGCAATGAAATGCTGAGACAATGAATAATTTATTATACAAAAAATTATTCACATACTATAACAATATAATAATAATAATAATAATAATAAATTTATTGTATCACCAACAGCATGAATTCTAAGTTGAACTTTCTGCAAGTCATCTATAAAATCAAAAGTTTCTTTGATTTCACGAAGTTTATTATTTATAAAGTATCTAGTTCCTCTTACTGATTTTGTTTTAGTCGGAAATGCTTTTACAAAGTATTTCGTGAAGATAGGTGGAAATAAATGAATTTGCAGGACACATTTGTAAATATAGGCTGTTTCATTTCTAGCATGTCTCAAGACCTGTGTAAAAAGTCTCGATATCTATGTGACATGTTTCGATATCTACATATTCATTAATATACTTAATTTCCTATTCATACAAGGTGTATTTCTCTTTCTTTTCTTTCTTGCAGATGTCCACGTTTTGAAGTCCTCTGATACCAAAAAAGTGTTTTTTAAAAAATTCTCTCTCTCTCTCTCTCTCTCTCTCTCTCTCTCTCTCTCTCTCTCTCTCTCTCTCTCTCTCTCTCTCTCTCTCTCTCTCTCTCTCTCTCTCTCTCTCTCTCTCTCTCTCTCTCTCTCTCTCTCTCTCTCTCTCTCTCTCTCTCTCTCTCTCTCTCTCTGTCTCTCTCTCTCTGTCTCTGTGTGTGTGTGTGTGTGTGTGTGTGTGTGTGATCACGATAGCGGTCAAACCGCTGTAGATATCAATTCCATCGGTAGACCGGAAGTAGCAGTTTACTTCAGCGAAAAAATCGAATTTTGACAATATTTCGTCAACTATTAAGTTTAAACAAATTTATAAAGAATTTATATATACTTAAAATTGAAATTGAAAATAATTTTATTTAAAAAGTTTTTCGAAATTCCTACCGGAAGTAGGTCTTTTGCTCTTATCGAAAATCAGTTTTTTGCGAATATTTCGCAAGTCATGCTTTTTAGACAAGTACGTTACGGGTATAAAAGTATTTAAAACATAAGTTTCAATATCTTTTGTATAAAAGAAATTTCAAAATTCAGACCGGAAGTACCACTTTTACTCTTATCGGATAACGATTTTTTGCAAATATGTCGTAAGTTATGCATTCTATAGAGATTTATTAAGAGAATAGAAGTACTTAGAATAGGATTTTGAATAATTTTTGTATAAAAAGATTCTTAAAATTCTACAATTTGAAACGCTCATACTAATAAGAAAGTCGTGTGGTGGCCACACCTCATTTTTTAAACTCGTTATTACTGTACCAACGTTGAATATGTGGATAAGTCCACTTTTCGTGAAAAATCAGATATTTGAAGATTTAGATTCGCAGATTCACTCTCTACACCGTGAATAAGTAGATAACTACGATTCCGTGTATTTTGTGTTGCCAAACTTGAAAGGAATTATTGGGCATCTTGATATTTACTGTACAAAATTATGTAAGTCGAGTTACCTAATTATAACCGTTTTTTCCTATCGTGGTTGAAGAGGTATATCGAGTTACCTACGTATTCACCAACAAGATGTGGGAATTTGTATCATATGATTTGTCTATAAGTGGGTAATTGATTGAGTTACCTAGTTACTCACCACATTAGAAACTTTTCGCGCGTAAACAGGCTCTAGGTGAGGTTACGTTCAATGTTTCTAAGCTTGTCAGTGTCAAGAGTGTTTGTTGATATTTAATATGAACAATCGTGGTAAGTTATTAGTGAACCTTGCCTTATATGGTAAAAACAAGGAAAATGTTTTTAACGGTAAGTTTGTGCTCTTACAATTTTACATTATGAATCGGTTAAAATACTTTTTTCATTCGGTAGGTGCAGAGAATATTAACTCAACTGCCAGTTGCTCAAGTAATAATAGCGTTGCTGCTTCTGAACTTAAACCATCCTTTAGTAGCGAAAGTATTGAATCTGATGCAGAGCTTTTTAAAGGTACAATCTTGAATATCATAAAATTAGATCTAATTTTCTGACTTCATCTACATGACACCTTAATAAGAAAACAGACAATACACTTTTACTTGAGACGACTAAGAAATTTTTATTATTTTGTAGATGCAGAGAATATAATATTTTCAACTGCAACTTTCTCAGATGATAGCATTGCTGATCCTGAATTTCAGCCACCCTCTAGTGAAAGTAGCGAATCTGATGAAGGGCTTATTAAAGGTGAATATAAAATAAGTATTTTAAAATGAGATTTAATTTTGTGGTTTCATCTAAATAACTTGTGATAAAAATAACACAATAAACTATCAATATTACATCAAAACGAAGATATTTTTAGTTTCCAGGCAAGGTACTCCAATCGAGGCAGTCATGGGAACTGAAGTAACTGAGTGTGAAACTGTGACGATAAGTAGTAACGTAAACGTGAAAGAAAACAAACATCAAAATATGGGGCGAACAAGAAAACAAAGGGAAGAGAGTAAAAGGTTAAGGAATACCGGTAAATGTTATGTTTCAGAAAAAGGGAAGTTAATAAAAGCAAGAATAATTAAAGATTTGAAGGAATGTCGTATGAAATGTCGTGAGAGGTTCCCAGAAGAGCAACGCAAAAAATGTTTCGAGGAATATTGGAGTCTAGGTAAGGGCTGCTTATATTGCTTCACTTATAAACATTATGCCTAAAAAACGGCAAAAATGAATAGCCGAAAACATAGAGAAGTTTCATATAAATATGAAATAATTATAAATAAAACAAAAGAAGCAATATGCAAGAGTTGTTTTTGCGGAACTTTTGGCGAAACGAAGGGTTTTGTTGAGTTGCTTGCTGAAAAGAAGAGAAGATCTTTCTCAGGAATTATCCCAAAAGATTTACGAGGCAAGGCTGCGCCTAAAAATAAGCGAACAAATGAGGAAATTCAGTTAGCAAAAGAGCATATCCTGTCATTTCCTCATTATGAAAGCCACTATTGCAGGAACAGATCTGCTAAAAAATACCTTTCGCCGGATTTATCTATTTCTAAAATGTACGATATGTACAAAGAGACAAATGATAAACCAATTTCGTTAACGTTATACTCAAAATGTTTCCATGACCTTAACTTAGCATTCAAAAAGCCCAAACAGGACACGTGCTTTAAGTGTGATTTGCTGAACAACAAGATAGCAGGTGCTCGAGAAGAGGAGAGGATTACATTGTTAGAGGAAAGGGAAGCACATCATAAGCTAGCAGAAAATGCATATAGTGCAAAGAAACTTGACAAAGAATCTGCACTAACTAACACTAAGATTAAGGTATTCGCTTTTGACCTTCAACAATGTCTTCCGACGCCCTACCTAACTAGCAATAAGGTTTTTTACTTGCGACAACTGTGGACTTTTAATTTAACGGTACATGATTTGGCAACGAATGAAGCGACCTGCTACATGTGGGATGAAACAGTTTCTGGCAGAGGTGGAAATCAAATCGCTTCGTGTATTTATCGTCTTCTTAAGAGCCTTCAATATGTTGCTTTCATGTTTAACTATGCCGTAAATCAGCTTGGTATCTTCAAATCAATAAACCATAAGTTTTTAGTCAGTGGTCACACACACATGGAGTGTGACAGTGATCACGCCATTATAGAAAAAGCAAAGAAAAAGTCAGGAATAAAAATTAACCATCCGAATGACTGGTACCAGTTGGTTAGATCCTGCAGATAGAAGAAACCCTTTAAAGTGGTTATTATGGAAAAAGAACATTTCTTTGACTTTAGTAGTGCAGTCAAGAGCTTATTTGCGTCAAAAAAATTAATACAAATGGTGAAAAATTCCTATGGCAGCCTGTGCAATGGGTACAATATTCTGGTGAATTGGGGGTTATAAAATACAAGACTACTTTGGAAAATGATGAGACATTCAAAATACTCAATTTCCGAAAACGAGGCAAGCAATCGTTTCCTCCTTCTTTACCCCTTGTAAGTGAACATCCATTTCCAATCAGCAGAAAGAAGAAGGATAACTTACTTGAATTGCTGCCTCTCATTGACAAAGTTTTTAGGGATTTTTATAGGAATCTATCTACCAAAGAGGGCATTGTGGATGAAGACCCTGATCTTCTTGAAGCCGATCCCGATGAATCATGATTTTCTTCTAAAAATTTAAGTCAACAAATCTTTTTTATTTGTACACTTGAAGCTACATAGTAATAGAGCATTTCAAAGTTGATTAATAGCTGTTTTATTATATCGTGAGAAATTATGTAAGTCATTGATTGTAGGAACAATCACCGTGAATAATTAGGTAACTCGCACTAAAATCAAATCTAAAGCAAGAAAAGGCCACTTCAGTGGTTAATACTGAATTTCGCCCTTTGCAGGTGTCTGTTCTATTTCGTTGCCATAAAGTTACATGAAAATGTAACCTCTACAGTGGTTTCCCGATTTTACGGAACCTGACAAACTTTAACTTGGCTTTTCTGAAAATTTATAATTTTTGAGTTACCAACATATTCACGGTTGGTACAGAATTAGAAAATTTCAGAAGGTAAAACAGGCTAAATATGTGGTATGGCATGGTAATATCAGAAATAACTTTGATCTTTTTGTGACCTGTATTTTCCGTTTCATTCGCCGTTCTCTTAACTTAATAGCACATCCTGAATATGATGGAATTGGTTCAGCTATAAAAAAATTTATTACTTAAATGTTTCTTGTTAATTGCATAATTCTTACATATTGTTTCTAAAGTGCACTCTGTCTGAAAACTCACACACAGCTAGTGGTAACAGACGCTTCATTTCAACGTTCATAACATATCTGATACAAAATGTTTTCTGCATATCCGATAGTTTGTATAAAATTCTAAGGGATCTTTTGTCGATGAACCATATCTTCCACATGCTTGCATTTTTTACAACTACAATATGTATTAATATTATTATTACTGATAGGCGAAAAAATAGAAAGATTTTTGATAACTTGTTGTTTACTTTCATACCATGATCTTTAGGAAATCTAAAGAAATGTAATTTTTCATCCTTAGATATACAAAAATAATTTTTACAGTCTCTATATGCACACATTTGTCCAATTTGTTTTGGTATCATACTCATAATTACGAAATACGACTAATTCAAATACAATAATAATTACAATAAACGGACTAAACAGTATAAAGCAAATGGCGTCTGCTGACTAGGTTATGTGTACATGTTTTGTTTATGTTCAATCCATTTAAATTGGAATGTTTTCTATCCTACTCTACAAATGTAGTTCCTTTTTCGAGTGTCGCGTCTTTAGTATTCTCTAATCTTTGGTACTGTATAAGTTGTAAAACAGCTACTTGCTGAACTTCACCTTGAGGTTGATACTTAACATGTCTGTTTCTCTTTACATTATTTCTTGTATTGCTAATTGTTAAAATGTTAATGTATCAATAAAGGCATTTATTTTTATTATTATTATTATTATGTATGAAAAGGGCAAATATACCAAAAAAAAAAAAAGAAATTGCGGTTGAATTTTAGAAACTTCCAGTTTCTTTTGAGAGACGGTGTATGTACAACATTACACATAACCAACCATTCGGGCTCCGGGTGAACAGACCCGTCTGGTTTGCTTCACTAAACATGCCCCTCGCCCCCATACCATCCCCTTCTATCTGTTCCTTTCCGCACATGTAAGTGAATTTCTCAGTAAGTAATAATATGTATACACGACCATGTTGAGAGGGTATTTTTAGATGACGACGACGAATAGAATGCCCGTCGCTTGTAAAAGCTTGCGGTGTTAAAAGAACATCGAGTCAGGTCGCACGGGACTTAGAACTTCGCCAACAGAGCAAATAATAGATTACTCACGGAGGTGTTGTGTATATAACTTTGTAGGTACTTCTTGGGATGGCGCATGCATGTATGTATGTGTACACGCTGATATACACACAAGCACAGGCGGTACACACACACATGTCTCCGTTTACGGATTCCAGCGAGGTAAAAGGGAAACTCGATCGTGGTCTTTAGATTACTGATATTGGAGATGACCTGAGGCGAAGTGCTCTTTGGCGCTTACGGCGTCTGTGTTATCTGACGTGATGTTGGCGCATAGATTATTATGTGTTTGTGCATGCATTGGCCGGGAATTTTTCTGGAATTGCAGAATAAACCGCATAGTCTGTCATATCGTATTATATTGTCATGACTATCATGAGTCTTGCTTATTCCGGTAATAAAAACTTCCACTCATCTTTAATAAACTTTAAGTCGCTTAAGTGAAACTTTGTGCCAACTATTTCATATTTACAATCTGTTGAATAATGTTTAATACTTTTCAAATAAAACATATCACATTGACATAAACTCTTTATTACACACCCTGCTACTTCCTCGTACAACAACAACTATATATCCTTTTGTTTTTCTCTGTCTATTACACAGGTACCAACCTAAATCTATTACATATATACATTTAGTTATGTTTACCTATATTAACACTCTCCCTTAAACGTAACTTATGTATAAAACGTTCTAACAGAGTAAACAGTATATAACAAACTCATTAACTATGAAATATTTAAATTATAACAATGTTTTCGAAAAACATTTGCCCCCAAACCTTTTGTAAAAATGTCTGCGAGTTGATCCATGGATTCAATGTATTTTAGTTTGATTTTTCCATTCTGCACTTCTTCTCTGATAAAATGATATTTTACGTCGATGTGTTTTGTGCGTTTCATATTTTCTGAGTTATGACTGAGAGCTATGGCACTTTGATTGTCTTCGTATAATGTTATCTCACTTTGAGTGAATATTTGCAAATCTGCCATTAACTTTTTCAGCCATATTCCTTCGCATGCCGCTAATGTTAATGCATTATATTCAGCTTCGGTTGATGATAATGCGACTGTATTTTGTTTCTTTGAGCCCCATGATACAACATTATCGTTAATTTTAAATACATACCCACTCACTGATTTTCGATCTACGGGATCGCTTCCGAAATCAGCGTCACTATAGCCTTCCAAAATGAGATTTGTCGAACTTTTCATATACATCAATGAATAATCTCGCGTACCTTTTAAATATCGAAGGATACGTTTCAAGTATGTCCACATTTCCTCTGTTGGGCTTTCCTAGTATCTGCTAAGATAGTTTATAGCAAACATGATATCCGGCCTGGTACTGAGAGCTATGTACATCAAACTTCCAACCAAGGCACGAAATGGTTGATTTGTAATCCTGGCTGGATCTGTGTTTCTCAGCAGTTTCAGATTAGTTTCTATTGGTGTCGATATTACATTGCAATCAGTCATATTGTATTTATTTAGTACAGTTTCAATATACTTCTTCTGATTCAGTTTTACCGTTCCTTCTTTTTCGTCCCATTCAATATCTATACCTAGAAAGTGATTCAGTTCTCCAACATTTGTCATTTCAAATTTCTTACTAAGTTCTTCTTGTAACTGCACTATATCGTCCCTTTTTGTTGCTGCGATTATTAAATCGTCGACATATATTAATATATAGATCCGACGCTCTCCCTTAATTTTTGTATATAAGCAACTATCATTTTCGGATCTGATAAAACCTAATTTCAATATGAAGTTGTTAAAACACTCGTTCCATTTCTTAGGTGAGGTTTTTAATCCATATATCGCACGTTTTAGTTTACAGATTAAATTCCCCTTTCTTTCAAAACCTACTGGTTGTTCCATGTAAACTGGATCTTCATTTTCGATTTTCCCGTTTAAAAACGCTGTTTTTACATCTAACTGTACTTTATGCAATTTTAAATGGTTTGCTACCATTATTAATAATCGAATTGTAGGCATTTTTGCAACCGGCGCATATATGTCTTCTTTCATGGTCATTCCTCCACTTTGCATAAAGCCTCTTGCTACAAGCCTTGCTTTAAATCGCTCGTTCTTTTCTTTTTCTCTTTTAATTGTATATACCCACTTACAGTTTATTACATGTTCATTTTCTGGTCTTTCTACCAGTTCCCAAACATCATTTTTCTGCATTGATTCCATTTCTTCTTGCATTGCTGCTTGCCATTTATGTCTATCTTCACCATTTATTGCATCCTCATAGGTCTCTGGAACCTTCTCTGAGCATGTTAACAATGTGTCAACTACATAATCTTTGAAACGTTCTGGAAGTTTCCTAGTTCGTTTCCTTTCCACATTATTTTCATTCTCTGTGTCACTTTCTTCTATCACCTCTTCTTTCTCTATTCGCGTTTCTTTCTCCTCATCGAATGCCTCAAATGTCAATTGTCTTGCAGGTTGATTCGGTGAATTTAAACTTTCTATCGTTTTGGTTTCATCGAAAGTAACATTTTTCGAAAATTTGAATTTTCGTTGTGTTGGCTCCCATAACTTATACCCATTCTCCACATAACCAACGAAAATACATTTCTCATTTTTAGCATCGAATTTGCTTCTGAACTGTTTCGGAATATACTTGTACGCTATACACCCAAAGACCTTTAATTTACTTACATCCGGTTTCCTTCCAAAGAACATTTCGGCTGGCGTTTTACTTTCTTCTAATGCATTCGTAGGACTTCTGTTCAATACATACGTCGCCACCCTTACTGCTTCTCCCCAGAATTCCTTTGATAAGTTTGACTCCAGTATCATTGCTCTAGCTCTTTCGGCAATTGTCCGGTTTGCTCTTTCAGCCACTCCGTTCAAGTGGGGATTATAAGGTCCTGTGTATTGTATCTTAATGCCCCTATCTTTACAAAATTCTATAAAATTCCCGGCCTTGTATTCGCCTCCCCTATCACACCTAACAGTTGATATTCTAAGATTAAAATGGGCAGTTACATATGCTTCATACTGTACAAAATATTTGAACATTTCACTCTTAGCTTTTAATAAATATACTATTTTAAATCCAGTAAAATCATCAATAAATGTAAGAAAATATGATTCATTATTTATAGTCTTAGGATCAAATGGACCACATATATCAGTATGAATAAGTTGTAATGGTCTTGTACTTCTACCTTTGATTATTTGTTTCCCAACCTTTTCTGTCTGTTTACTTTGCACACATTTCTCACATTTACCCCTATCCCCTGATTTTGGAACAGTTAAAGATAACCCTTCTACCATATTTTTATTCTTCAATTTAAATAAATTATTATAGTCCATATGCCCATACCTTTTATGCCATTTTTCTAATTCTTCTGTACTATTTATACAACTATAGCTTTCCCCCACATGTTTATCTAACTTAAAACTAATCTTATACAAATTTCTGTCTCTAAATCCAACATTTAACACCTTGTTATTCTTTATTAATAACACTTTTCCATTATTAAAAACAACCTTAAATTCATTTTCCTCTAATCTAGGTACTGATAACAAATTATATCGCAATTGTTCCACTAATAATACATTATTAATGCTACCTAAACATTTATTTTTACCAGCTTCTAGCAAAACCTCTATTTCCCCTAATTTTGTAGCCTCCATTGCAGTATTTTCTTTTGCCGCAATTATTTTTATTGGTTTTTCTAATTCAATTTTATTACTTAACAATTCTTCATTATTAATCATATGCTCTGTGGCCCCTGAATCTACAATAAACGTAATAACATCTGTATGTTGTTCTTGTGTTAATAAAGATAACGTAGAAGATAAAAATGCAACCCGTTCATCTTCTACTTGCCTTTCTACAACATTCGCTTGTAATTTTGTTCTACATTCAAATCTACGATGCCCTATTTTTCCACATCTATAACAAACTGTATTACATTTTGTAGAACTATGTACAGTGTCATTTACATTTATTTTTCTCTTATCAGTAAACTTTTGTTTATTTTCATTACTTATTCTACCACCTACCTGATTTGAATGATTCTTAAAACTATTTATATTTCTACGACTATTACTATAAAATACTGTTGTATCTGCCTGGCACGTTCTTCTGTCATCCGAACCCATCTTCTTCTTCATATCGTAGTCCAATAACTTCGGTTTCACGAACTCCACCGTCAGTAGCTTGGGATCCTGAGTTTCCAGGGCTGTTACAATTCCATCAAATGATGTTGGTAAAGTTGATAGTAGATGACATACAACCAAAGTATCATCCATATTCGTTCCCACTGCTTTAAGTTCTCGCACCAACTCATCGAAGTTCTTAAAATGATTTTCCAGACTTTCGGTTTCTACATATTTCATTTCTAATAACTTTTTCCACAAATATAATTGCGATGCCACCCCTTTTCTTTCAAAGGTATCTGTTAATATCTTCCACATTTCGTAGGAACTATTTTTATTCTTGACATATTCAAGGTACTCGTTCGCAATACATTGAATAATTAATACCTTGCATTGCTTGTCTTTCTTTTGTAAATCAGCTGATGATTCTTCGGTAATATTTTCTTCTATACATTGTTTCACCTCTAGTTGATCTAATACTGCCTCTACTCGAAATTTCCAACTATTAAAGTCCTTTCCGCTAAAACGATCAAGTCCATATCGTTCAACGCTGCCTGCCATTATTCTCGCACGTTTTTTTTTCAAACTGTTTTTTCCGCCAATGGACAATACACCACCATTTAAACTATTCCGTTTAATTAACTAACTAACTACCTAACTACGGACTGCTACCATGTTGAATAATGTTTAATACTTTTCAAATAAAACATATCACATTGACATAAACTCTTTATTACACACCCTGCTACTTCCTCGTACAACAACAACTATATATCCTTTTGTTTTCTCTGTCTATTACACAGGTACCAACCTAAATCTATTACATATATACATTTAGTTATGTTTACCTATATTAACACAATCAACCTAACTCATATTGATTTGATGTGATGTTTAATAACAATATATACTTTTGGCACTTAGTTACCGTTAGGTGTAACAAATAAAATATGCTGTTTGTTGTGTTATTTTTATTGAGCTCTTTTATTACGTTAATGTAAGGTACGGATATCCCGTTTTCCTTGAGTATATCGATGATGTTGGCTATTTGTAATCTGTTGAACCTGTCCCGAGATCTATTAAGCAGCAAAACTGTTAAAGGCGTTTATTTTCTTTCTCTTATTAGCATCTTGTACTACTTAAAAATATATAAACATTTGCCGGATTTCAGAATTATAGATATTCTGTAATTGAAGAAACCCGTAAACGCACAGCAGGGCTCATTTATTTATATTAAATAATTGTATTGCTATTTGCTCCTTCCGAGAATCTTTAATGAAACTTACAACCCATTAATGTTCGGTATTTCCAGACAACAATAGGGGAGGTACGATTTTGTAAACTTACCATCTCACTCTAAATACTGAATTTGTTTGTAACAGAAAATGTAAAACAGTTTATCAACGAAACTCAACTTGTTAGCAGTAAGCAGTTACCATGTACGGTTCAACTTACCCAGTGCAAGAAGCCTATATTTATTCGCATTGTTATTTTAGTTAATTGTAAATAAAGTTGTATATAACAGTGTAGTGTTATTTCATTTGTGAATAGCCACGTATAACGTAAATTCAGTGAGGAATTATTCTTTACAACTTCTAAAACAAGAACATCCAAGTGAAAGAAAAACGATTTCTGTCTTTCAAAACAGGAAGACTCAACAGAAACAAAGGTTTTTTTTATATTCGAGAGATTTTTCAATCATTTGTCTGAGGATTATGATTGCGTCCACTGTCGATCTATTCTGTCTGAAGCATTGTTGTTCTTCGCTTATTTCCATTCTGTTCGTTATTTTTGTTGTTATAATTTTTGGGAACAGTCATCAGAAAAATAACACAACAAAGATCGAAACATCCCAGGGATTTACAGAACAAGTACCAGTACTAATTGGAATCCGCCAGAGCGATAGCTTGAGCCCAATATTGTTCAACCTCATTATGGATAAAATAATTAATAGTGTTAAACAAGTTGATGGAGAGTACTGAATGGGATAAGAATCGGTAAAGATACTATGTCACGCTGACGACGCAATTTTGATGGCGGATAACGAAGACGATCTACAGCGACTACTATATAGAGTAGTAGTCTAAAAAGATGGTGCGGGAGTTGGACATCTGCTTCCCAAGAGGTTGAACGAGATTAAGAATAAACAAGACTAAGTTTTAAGAAAAGAAAAAGAAACAGCAGAAAATATGTTGTTAAGAAAAATCTAACCTTTAGCATACAAAATGGAAAAAAACATAAAAAAAATTCAAAGAAAAAGAAAATATATTATCACTCATATTACTGCAGCTGATATCGCCCACTCTTTACAACCTATTCACTGAATCCGATCCTCTTCGCTGCTAGAATAAGAACACATACATACAAGACACAATATTTCTTTCTTATCTTCAGAAGAGTCAGAACCGCCTAATTGCTTAGTGCCTTGCAATTACAGCAAACACTCGATAGTGTAAACCGAATAAAATAATGATTGTTCACATTATCGATTTATTCACCTCAACGAAGTACTTCATATACATTGATAATTAACATAACAAATATATGAAATATACTAGGCAATACTAATTAAAAAATAGCAACAAATAAAATAGCATTAATAAAAAAATATGTATTGCCCAAAACGCCAGAAGTTTTGTTTGTTTCATTTATAATTTCGTATGTTCATAGTCCACAACGCATTTGAAAACTTTAAATAACCTTAGTTCGAAACTTTACCAATAACTAGTGGCTTTACTTTATGAAGACCCAGTAGCAATTGTGCGTGCCAAAAATGTTATTCTCTGCTTTTCTGATTTTTTTAACAGCAGCAGGTTTTTCTTCCGTCGAGAAAAATGTTTGTAACAATTTCCAATAGAGTCCGATTTTTCTAATATATTTTTTTTTAATAAATTTTGGACAGATCCATGATTTCTGGTTGAGAGGTTAATTTCTTCACAAAAATTTTCAAAAAGCAAATTTTAAAGTGCTTTTTAAAGCGTTGTTGCCAATTCTCACTGGCTGTAATGGCTGTACATTGTTTATCATTTTCTCTGATTTGTGAATGAATTGATTTTGCTTTTTGCTGAATTATTCCACCAGTTGCAATAAGATTTTTATTTCTTTAGAAATCACCTATACAATATTTTTTTCCTTTTTGGGAACTCGGAAATGCATCTTTCTTGCATAGTCTGAAATAAATATCTGTCACAGCTGAAAAAATCATTTTCTTATTAAACTGTCATAAACTACGAGAAAAAAATAGAACAGGAGAGATAATAAACTGGTGGGGGAATAGGTATTATTTAGACGGAAGTTACCACTTTAAGGCAGGTCAGGTCAATATTGACCAATCATAATTTATAAAATGAGTATTTTGAATAACTTGTCATATATCCGGTATGTTTGATTATGTGTTCAGTGGCGTAACATACATATTCTATGCATGTTTTTTTTAAATATTTTCTTTAATACAGTAAGAATAAATGTTACTATATTAAAAAGAACAAAAGGAATGAAAACACTCACGATATTTCTTTAATTATTATTGGACTAAGAACCTATTATAAATGATTTTCGAGAACATACGAAGTGTACATATACCCTATACAAAATATTTATGCACGCCTATGCATTGCGGCGGCCATATTCAGTTACCACTTTGGACAAATATTTTATTAAAGAAGACTCTCTCATAATTATCTTTTGACGTTTGTTATAATTGTCATCTAAACACTTTAAATTTGTCAAGAATTCTTGCCTCCAAAACAGTATAGCCAAGTGTTATATAAAATATAGGCGTAGAAAGAATAATATTTAATAGCTTTATTTAGAATATTTAATTCATGTAATAGTATTTTACTATGGGAAGGTATATATCATGGTATATTAATTAGTTGGTTTAATTTTATTGTTTTGAAATTGTTCCGGCCGATCGAAATTTGTAGTGGTATTGAATCGTCGTCTTAGTTCTTAGTTAAGTACGGTCGTGTCTGTTGCCAAAACGACTCGACTATAGCATATAAGTTTTTAAGGCTAAATTTGGAACAACTTTAGCATAAAAAATTTAGACCGCACAAATGTATATAAAAGTCCAGTACTGACAATGTAAGTTTTTGTATCATTTCATAAACGAATTAAACTATTTTTATTGATATTATTATGATATGCGTTCATCTGTCATTTTCTTTGTTTGAAAATAAATTTAAAATTCGACGTATGCGTAACACAAACCCAGTTCCTATCTCCATCTCTCACAGTTCTTGTATTATATACAGGGTGTGGAACCGTTAATGAAGCATAATAAATATCTCAAAGAGAAAATCTTTTGTGAACAAACGCAAAAACGAGTCGATTTTTACCCCCCCCCCCATCCATCGCTCTAACCATTACAATTTAAATAGGGAAAGTGCCAAGTATGATACATAATTGAAAAGGTATTTTTATGGAGAATTCACCAACGTGATTGCCGGTTGCGTTACCTACTTTTATTTTAGCACCCTCTAGCGGGTTACGTATTCCTATATGCGACACATCATTTGAAAGTTAATTCTATTAGCAATTTAATGCACATTGAAAAAAATA
The DNA here is from genome assembly GCA_963170755.1 of Amphimallon solstitiale. Taxonomy (NCBI): domain Eukaryota; kingdom Metazoa; phylum Arthropoda; class Insecta; order Coleoptera; family Scarabaeidae; genus Amphimallon; species Amphimallon solstitiale. The sequence goes on from OY720675.1 coordinate 252,809,037, forward strand.
CTAATGTGTATAATTAAAAAACTTTCAAATAGTTAATTGAAACTCCATATTTAACTGAATAAATAAAATACGTAAACTTGGTTTCAAAAATTATTTAATAATATCACATGAAAAAAGTTATATGGGTAAAAAAACGAACTCTACTTTCGCAACGCATTGTATAGATGAAAAACACGAATTTAATAGAGATTTCAAAGTTTTACATATACAAGACAAAGGACAGAAACTTAATTTATGAGAAACCTTAGAAATAAATAGATACAGTAAATTAGGTCGTGCTTTAAACGATCAGACTCAGTTCAATTATTCCCCGTTGTTACAATGCTATAGTTTATAAAATACTCATATCCCATGCTTTTGTGACACTATACAGTGAGCTCAAAAAGATTGGAATAAATTCATTTAAAATTCAACCTTTAATTTTTTTAAAAAACACTGGGACCCGTCAATTTTTATTTTTAGATGGGCATTTTTTAAACTAATTTTTGTTTATACAGGGTGACTCAAAAAAAAGATTTCATTTGATACTTCAATTTTTTTTAATTGAAACACCCATTTTTTATTTTATTTTCGAAATATACGTAAAATTTCAATTACATTTCATGTATTATAACCTAAGTCTAAGTTAAGTTAGCTTATTTCTTTTCGTTTAAACTGTACATATTAGGAGTTAAACATAATCAAATTTACTGAAACTGTAAACATTTAAACATTAATACCATTTTTATCTGTTACCTAGGTTATTTAACATTGACGTTGAAGTTCATTCCCTGTCAAAAGTATTTAAACATTTGTATAAAAGTTCTAATAAAAGTAGTTTTTTTTAACTGTAAAATGGCACGAGTAAATGAAAGGGAGCGCATAGAAATAATAATGATGATTGGCTATGGAGATAGGATGCGTACCCAACTGGAAGTTTCCGAACTGTTCAACAATAAATACCCAAACAGAGCGCCTATATTTCAATCAACTATTAGTAAAATTGAAAAAAAATATAGGGATTTGGGGCGTGTGAGAGATAATTATGTAAAAGGCCGGCCCACTATCTCAGAAGATGTGCAGTTGAATGTGCTATTATCCGTTGAAGAGAACAACCATAAAGTTAGTCGCGCTATTGCTGACGAGAACAAAATTAGTCAAGGATCTGTATTAAACTATTTATATAAAAATAAATGGCATTCTTATAAAGTTCAGTTAGTTCATGAACTAAATGAGGACGATCCAGATAGAAGAATGCAATTTTGTGAAATAATGATGGAGAGATGTATTGACGATCCTCAATTTTCACGAAGAATTGTGTTCTCGGATGAAGCAACGTTTTGCCTAAACGGAACCGTGAATAGGCAAAATTTCCGTTATTGGGCTACAGAAAACCCGCATTGGATTATGGAATGTCACACACAATACCCTCAAAAAGTAAATGTTTGGGTTGGGATTATTGGAAACAGAATTTTGGGTCCCTTCTTCTTTGACGGCACTTGGACTGGAGAAAGATATCTAGAATTTCTAGAATTCGATTTGATACCTGCGCTTGCTGTAGAGTATCCAAATCCAGAAGATCCTGACATTCCCAATGATAGCTTATGGTATCAACAGGATGGAGCACCAGCCCATTTTACTCGCCCGGTGCGTGAATATTTAGATAGTGTTTTTCCTGGAAGGTGGATTGGTCGACGGGGCCCAATAGAATGGCCGGCCAGATCCCCTGATTTGACCCCGTTAGACTATTATCTGTGGGGCTACCTAAAATCTAAAGTGTATGTCAACAGACCGAACAATATTGACGAACTTAAATCCCGAATAAGACAAGAAATGAGACTGATAGAACCTCAAATAGTGCACAATGTTTTGCAAGAATTCGAAGATCGCCTCGGATATTGCCAGGATGTTGGTGGTGGCCAATTTCAACATTTATTAAATTAATATTTCACAATTTAATTACGAATCATTGAGACATTTATTATTTAGAATTAAATAATTTTTTTTTTAAATTACATTGATTATTTTAGAAAAGAACTTAACTTAGACTTAGGTTATAATACATGAAATGTGATCAAAATTTTACGTAGAATCCGAAAATAAAATAAAAAATGGGTGTTTCAATTAAAAAAAATTGAAGTGTCAAATGAAATCTTTTTTTTGAGTCAGCCTGTATAAACAAAAATTAGTTTAAAAAATGCCCATCTAAAAATAAAAATTGAGGGGTCCCAGTGTTTTTTAAAAAAATTAAAGGTTGAATTTTAAATGAATTTATTCCAACCTTTTTGAGCTCACTGTATATTATGTTGTAATAATTTTGTATATTCAGTTACTCATCACCTGATGAAGCCAAAGTTTGGCGAAACGATATTGTAGTGATATTATTAAATAATTTTTGAAACCAAGTTTACGCATTTTATTTATTCAGTTAAAGAACTTTCCGTAAAGACCATACTTTTTCTAATTTGGCTATTGCCCTAGCTCTTCGTCCTACTTGGAAATGTCGATTCATCATTGAAGTTACATTTTTATAAAGTCTAAAGTGATGACAGTGACATTTAAAAAAGTTAAATTTTCATAAAATCTAAAGTAATGACAGCTGCATTAAAAAAATGTAATTTTTTAATACGCCAATGATTAAAAGGCAAAGCTAGTATAAAAAAAAGCTTGCACCTTTGGATGATCAAAATCGTACTTGACAATGACGACAATAAAATGTCAAAAATATTACGTATTTAATTTACATTTTTATATCCCGCTAGTGGGCGCTAAAATCAAAAGTATCGCAACCAATAATCATGTTTCTCAATTCTTCAAAAAATTACCTTCTCATTGATGTTCATACTTAGTAGCATGAGTTACTATAAAAAAAAGCGTGCACCTTTGGATGATCAAAATCGTACTTGACAATGACGACAATAACATGTCAAAAATATTACGCATTTAGTTGCTAATAAAATTAGATTTCAAATTTCAAAATAACATTTTTATATCCCGTTAGAGCGCGCTAAAATCAATCAATAATCATGTTCCTCAATTCTGCAAAAAATTACCTTCTCATTGATGTTCATACTTAGTAGCATGGGTAATGGTTAGAGTGATGGAGGGGGGATTAACGTATCACCGTTGAGGATATGATGGAAGAGTATCCTCTTGGATTAAAAATCGACTTGTTTTTGCGTTTTTTCACAGAAGATTTCTCCTTCGAGATATTCAATCTGTTTCATTTACGCTGCCGCACCCTGTATGTCCTTTTGCATTCATTATTTCCTTTATGTCCACCACCTTTTTATTATGTGATATCAAGTCCATAATATATTATTAACACTTTCATACTAAATCACCGGCCATAACGAAGTTAATCTCGACAAATTATACACTCCGTCTTATTATTTGTCCCGGCGTACGCTTCCATAAGTTAATTTCCTTCGATATATTCATTTAAAGTAGCGTTCCATGTGCGAACGTATGTATACAATATGTAACATGTGTATTTACATGCGTATGTATTGTATGCAAGACTTAAGAACCGGTTCTTTACCCAATTAAGTCGCGCGATACGGATTCATCGGTGAATCGGCATACAAATGACATTACTTTGTTTCAATTAGATGAAGATCACTTAATGATGTCCCTGCGTAGGACGTTTTTTTATTCATATCAATTATTGCATTACATATGCTAAAGATACATATACGAAATTGTGTATCTGAAGTTGTAGATGGACGTCCTTCATCGAAAATTGTGAAACAACGGGTGTTCAGAATTTTAAATTTCAAATGTGTTGCCTGTCAGTAATTGTCAGAATCTGTAATCAGAAAGAAAGAGGTGTGAGCGCCACACGACTCAGATGGCAGCGCGCTAGGTCCGGCTAACTTTGAGGAGAATTTTTAAAATTTAATTTGGCAATTAACACTATCAGTTGCAATTGGGAAGATTTTTTAATGTGAAAGGGTTACTTCCGGTCCAAGTTATTTTTTTATACAAAAATTCTTGAAAATACTATCATATAATACTCTTTTTTTATCATTACACATAGTATTTTCCCTATGTGTAATGATAAAAAAAAATTGTCAATGCATTAGCGATATAGTCACTGTATAGTAGACAACTAGTTATACACTCGTATTTTGACAAGCAGGAACAGTGAGCTGTCATAAGATTTTTATCAGTCAATTTTCGTTAAACTTTTTATTAAAATTTTAAAATAAAAATTGAGTTTGTAGCAGAAACACTGTACGATACACGTGTTAAAATGTTATTTTATTTTGCTTATTTTAAATTGCTCCAGTTCCTAATCACCCTCGTGTTGCAAATCTTACTGGCAAAATAAAATAGCACTTTTAACAATTATATCGTAAATAACTAATTTTGTACAATTTTTCTTACAATTTTTAAATTAGAAATATATCACGTCGTCAACATCATAATTGCTACATTAAGGATTTCCCGCCATTTCCCACTGGCCGATACAAATAAAATAATATTCTGGAGATCCGTTTCTCTTACTTCTACCATAAATTATTTGTACGGAAAAATTACACTTTGCAGCGTACATAAAACCTTTTACATTTATTACGAAACTGTTAAAATTTAGCGCGAAAGTATTTGATTCGGCAATAATACTTGTACTGGTAACACTGGGCGATACAGAGCAAAATAAAGCTTAGAAGAATTAGGTTATGTTTTTAATAAAGAAAATGCAGAATATCACTTGGAACAAAATAATTAGTTTATTATAACAATTAAACGAACTTAAATGTGAAGTCTAATATCATAACAAGTTCTCGAAATGTCCACCTTGTCTTTCAAGGCAATAAGCAAGGCGATCTTGAAAGCAACGAAGTGTATTTCTAATAAATTCTTGCCTTATTCCATTACATGCAGTACGTATACGCTCTTTTAGTTCATTCAAGTTGCGTATTCGTACATTGTTGTAAATTTTACTTTTTAGGTAACCCCAAAGAAAATAGTCATTTGGAGATAAATCAGCTGATCTTGGAGGCCATAGTATGGGACCAAATGTACCAATCCACCGTCTTTGAAATAAGTTATTTAAAAAATTCCTGATAGCGTTAGTAGAATGTGGCGGGGCCCCATCCATTTGAAACCAGGGTTCATCAACATTCATCTACTCAGTTGATGGAATGATATGGTCTCTCAACAAATTCAAATATTTCACTGCAGTGAGGTTACCGTCAATAAAAAAATGGGCCAATAAGTCTATCGCTTATTATTCCAATCCAGACATTAACTTTTTGAGAGTACTGTGTTTGGGTCAGGTTTTGAGCGTGAGGATTTGTACGGGATCAGTACCTAATGGATTAATGGATAGGAAATTTAATAATTTTTCATGGATAAATGTAAGGTACAAACCGAAAGTTCTGAGAGTTGCCGTTTACGGTAAATGTAGCCTCATAAGTAAAAATTATTTTATTTAAAATTTCTTGGTTTTCATTTAACATGTTAAACATTATTTCACAAAACTCAGTTCGTTTTATCTTATCCTCTTCGAAAAGCTCTTGATGATTTGATATTTTGTATGGCCTATATATAAATTCTTTCAGAGTTTTGTATACCGAACTGTACGATACTCCAAAATGTTTAGCTACATCTAAAAGCGATCCTACACCGTTCCTCTACGCAACACAAGATATTTAATTTCATGTCTTCTGTTCGAACATGATTGGTTCTATTTCTTTTTTTGTGAGAATTTAGAACACAACCATCTTCTTGAAATTTTTTAAAAAAGTTCAGAATTGTTTTTGCACAAGGTATAGGCCTGTCTGGATAATTGACGGAAAACATGTCTCTAACTTGCCTTAAACTATTATTTTTCTGGTACCACATTACTATTGCCACCTTTTCATTTCTGTTGTATTTATCCATGACTTATAAATAAATTATCTATTTTTTAATAAAATGTATTTAATTTATGACTTATGTTTGAATAAAAATTCAGAAATATTAGACATAAAAAATGTTTTTCCCGTCATGGCAACCTGATTTAAAAATTAAGGTATGCTATACGTAAATTCTTCATTGGTGTATAACTGGTCGTCTATTATAGAGTGACTATATCGCTAATGCATTGACAATTTTTTTTTTATCATTACACATGGGGAAAATGCTATGTGTAATGATAAAAGAAGAGCCCGGTATATAATATATCTATAGAGAAGAAGCGTTATATTCAATTGTACGTCATTGATGATGTTTACATGTTGTCATAATTGTATTAGAGAAACTAAAAAATTAGGTGTGGCCAGCACACGACTTTCTTATACGTATGAGCGTTTCAAACTATACAATTTTAAGAAATTTTTTATACACAAATTATTCAAAATCCTATTCTGAATACTTCCATTCTCTTAATAAATTGATATGGAATGCATATTTTGCAAGATATTCGAGAAAAAGTGCTGCTCCCTAAGAGTAAAAGTGTTACTTCCGGTCGGAATTTTGAAATTTCATGTATACCAAAAATATTGCAAATCTAGCTCTAACTACTTTTGTACCCTTGATAAATATACAGGGTGAGTCATCTTCGCGGGTAAGGCCGATTATGGCTTTATGAGTAAAGATATTTCGAAGCGCTTTTTTTCTTGTGATAGCTGGTCATTAGGAGCACATTTTAAAAATATTTTGTATTATACAGAGTGTTCAATAACTTGGTGGCTAACCATAGTTACGGTTTTTTAAATGGAATATTCTATATATTATTGCATTTTTGTATTCCCCGTATAAGTTTTAGTCAAAAAGTAATAAGATAGTATCGGGCTAAAATCTAAAGTTTTTGACTTATTCCCATTTTTCTGAAAAAGTCAATGTTTGTATAAAATTATATTTCTCGAAAACGACGTATTAGGTGGACAAAATTTTTTGCAGTACTGTTTACAATAAGAGGTCCTAATAGAAGCATGTTCTATTTTTTTACGGTTACTAACTGCATGTGCAGAAAACTGGATTAAAATTACATGACACGTTTCTGTATGAAAACCATTTTTTTTTAAATGGAACACCCTATATATCAGTTCATTTTTGAATTGCTTATAAAATTTCATGTCAGAAACATGTAAGACGTTAATACTTTAAAAGTGACTATTACTGAGCTACTGTCGTTTTTTAATATAATTGTGTTAGTTTTTGTATAAAAGTCATTTTTTTAATGGAACACCCTGTATATCAGTTCATTTTTCAATTGTTTATTAAATTTCACATCAAAAACAAGTAAGACGTTAATACTTTAAAAGTGACTATTACTGAGCTATTATCCCTTTTTGATATAATTTTGTCAGTACTATACTATATTAATTAAAACTATAAAACTGACAAAATTATATCAAAAAGCGACAATAGCTCAGTCAAATTTTCGTGTAAAACACAATGTACTTGAATAATATGTGTGTATTCAATATTAAAGTGTCTATAGAACTAACTCAAGAGAAAAATAATATCGTACATATATCGCATTTTGCCCTGCTGCATCTTATATAAAGAAATATATTGATACATAATAGAGTGCTGGCATTTTAATGAGTATAACATATACATCACAACTCGAGAGGTAAACACCACAGACCACACGTACATTTGTGTTTTAATTTTTTGTATAGGAAATGCCCATGATGCATTTCTAACACTTTTGTTTATAAATTTTTCTTGAAATAATGTTTGAATACTTTTGTATTTCCTTGAAACTAAACTTGGTAATTGATGATTGATTTTTTCACTGAAGTAAACTACTACTTTCTATCTACCGATTTCACTGAAGATCTAATCAGATATCTAGAGGGAGACCAGTCTCGCAAGTATAATGTTTGCTATTAATATCTTCAGCCGTTTAGCCGCTATTGTGGTCACACACAGAGACAGGGAAAAACACCTTAGTCACGTTTACTGTAGTTTTGTATATGTTATGTTAGTTAATGATAAGTTTGTTATACATATATAACAATATCCAAAATAAGTTTTAAATTAATTCTGAGAACGCTTCTTGGTTTAGCCGTTATAATATGATAATATATTTAAAATTTAAAATTAAACAAAATCAACATAATTAACGTTTCGACTTTCCTACATTAAGTCCTTATCAAAACATTTTTATAACTTTCAAACAAAAATTAAATAGACATGACGTATGGTGCACTACTATGTGTAAAAGAAATGACAAAACATTAACACAACAACGCTATTGAAACAGTATATTTTCGTTAATTCCACTTAGTCTGCTATGTAGCTGTCTATGCCTATAGCATAGCTTTAATTAATTTCTTATACTACGTATTAGAAAATCAAAATTAAAAAATCTGCCATATTTTTGTAATCAACCTTGAATATAACATCTTCAAACATTAAACATAGTTTGAGTATGTTTCAGTGTATAAGATATGTAATATGATATGTGTATATTTTATTTACTCGTAAAATTCTTACTTAGACACATGACGATCTATTTTCACTTATCTAATTTTTCGAATTTACAGAATATCTCATACACACAAACAAACCACCACTTCGTATATACAGCGCATAGCACTTAAAATTCCCAGTTGAAATATCTCGGAAAAGGATAAAGATATCTGAATTTTATAAAAAGCGTTTACTAAATATTGTGATCGACTCTAATTTGCTCACACAATCGTGTTTTAGTATGTGAATATATAGATGGCGCTGCTATAAAAATATTTTTTTGATCTCCATAATCTTCATTTGTCTTTTATTTGAAAGAGTATTAAAATTGATTTAAATTTTATTATTTGTATTAGTTTCCAAAATTTAACGGTTTTATAGATATTCGTGTTTAAAGAAAGTAAGAGTAATTTTAATTTTTTTCATTATTTTGTTTAAATATTTAAACGAATCAAATATAACTAACAATATATGCATAAATTTTATTATAAAGGTCGCCCATATCTGTTATGGGTTCCCTGTAAATTTCAGCTTTCAAGTAACCCCACAAGAAAAAACCTAAGGGGGTTAGATCCAACGGACTGACACCTGAGGATGCCATTAATATCAATCCATAACGTTTGATTAAAATAATCAGTAACTAGGTTGGCATTATAAGCAGGTGCTCCGTCTTGATGTAACCACATATTGGTACATTTTACAAAAGTAGTGGTAACTCATTTTGCAGGAATTGTAAGTAACTCACACCAGTTAATATTTCATGATAAAAGTGGGAGGCTATGATATATCCGTCTAAAATGCCACACCCAACGTTAATACCAAAAACTGTTCGATTTCTTGTTTGCCTTGTCCACCTAGGATTATCTTCTGGCCAATAACGAGCATTATGCTTAATTAAAGTGCCTTCATACCGTCCACGAGTAGTGCTTCTTTGGCGGCGGACCACTGTCGTCAACGTTTGAACTGGAGCAGAGAACGGCAGCATTGGGGGACAGAATGGCATAATGTCGTCTTCAGCGATAAATCGCGATTCTGTATAGATATGCTATCGTTTCATTTATGATGTATCACATTGTCAATAATTAAAGTGGAACAAATTATTACTTCTAGATGTAACACTTCTAATGTCACTGAGTATACTTTAAAATTTTCAGAATTAGGTACAATAATGTATATACATCTTCTGAACGTTGCATACACTAAAATAAGTTGTTGTCGCACACTCGATATGGGAAGATGACGGCCGACCTGTCACAAAGCATCTTAGCTAAAGCAACAGTCAATAAATGTTTATTACAATGATATTTTCTAACACACTAAAAATAGCAGCAGTACATGTATTTCAGAAAAGAAAAAATCACAAAACAATCAACTACATATTTATGAACCTTAAACACGACTACAAATTCGATCCACGTTGGACGCCAATTTGAAGTGCTATATTTTTACAAGTACACCCTAAAAAATCATAAATTATTGTTGTTTGCAAAACAGGCATATATCATTTTAAAATTCACAATAACACTACAAATTTGGCCCCGCGCGTTGGGTGCCAAATATGCAGAGATAATTTTTTGAAAAAAGTGCAAACTCAAATTAATTAATTACTATTATGAAACCAAAATCAAAGCAATTGTGTTTTTCCATATGGTTACTTAAAAAAATAAATATCCGTATTTTCTTTGCTTGAGGCACATTCATCAGGCGACTGGAACTTGAAAATATCGCTTAATTAAAGTGCCATTGTTGTTAAAACGAAGTTCGTCACTCCAAATGATGTGATTTATAGAGTTATTGTTTTCCGCTAACATTACAGAAAATTCTGTCAGAAAATCGAGTGTGCGTTAATTATCTGCTATTATTAAATGGTGCACTAAATGAACTTTATACGGAAAGTATTTATTTCCTTTTAGAATCCTACGACAAAAGGTTACAGATAGATCATGCTGTTCTTTTAATTAATAACTGTTTGTAGTACCGCTGCCGTAATTTCATCATCTTTTACTATTTTATGCCTTAATTGTTCTTGCTTTTTGAAGCTACCGTAATTTTTGACATTTGCACACACACACAGACATAAATGTTTTATGATCTAGTAAAACCCTGTTTGGAAAGCGTAGAGCATATAATCGCACTGCTTCATGCATCTAAAGCAGTGCGATTATATGCGTATACATCTACGGGATTCCTCATAACTTAAACCCATATTCAGTTTGTCGTCATTTGTGTAAAACCATATTTTTAATACAATCTTAAGGCAAAGTGAGTACATGTTTGAATGAAACTAATTATAAAGACAAATAGTAATAGATCAGATGTCACTAATGTCAAAATATTTCCTAAATAATCAAAACAAGCATACATACCTATGGATGCCTATGAAGTGGAATTTATAAGAAGGAACTAACTATAGAATTGAAATAGTGAAGTAACTATAATAGCAGGAATTGTGAATATGTTTACTGCTACTTTTTTCTACAAATTAAATATTTAAACAAACTAAAGACAAAAATTGAAGTTCTCTACATCCCTTGTGATAACAGGCTCAAGTGTGTCTGAAATCGAAAATAATATAAATAACGCCCTCAAGGATCTTGGTCGCTGGTTTAGTAGTAGTAATGGCCTTCACATGAATTTAAGTAAGACGCACACTCTCTTGATACATACCCCTCAATCTAGGCTAGATCGAGGGATTGAGGCTGGTGTGAATGATGCGTCTATGGAGGCCCAGCAGTCTGCAAAGTTTCTGGGCCTTATATTGGATGCACATATGAGTTGGAAGGATCACTGTGATACCCTTGTAAAAAAGCTAAATTCTTCATGCTACTTAATAAGAAATTTAAAATCTATTTTATCCCATGACTATCTGCTATTGTTTTATTATGGTGAGGTACAGTCACATATTTCATATGGTCTTGCATTTTGGGTCAACTCAGTATCGTCGCGTAACGTATAATTCTTGGGGCAAAAGCGCTCTATAGCGGGTATTACCAGTTCTGAGTCTTGTCGGCCTTTTTTCAAGAGCTACAATATTTTGACAGTCCCGAGTCTCCACATTCTAGAGATTCTATATTACGTTTTTAAGAATAAGGAATGTTTCAAAAAAAATTCAGACGTTCATAGTTATAACACCAGAAGTAAGGATGACTATGTCATTAACAAGGATAGATTGGTCATGACGAGGAAAATGCCTCTCTGGCTGGGTCCTAAACTATTTAATTCGCTACCCCTCTATTTGAAAGGGGAAACATGTGGGCAGAAATTTAAAGGCCGCTTAAAATCATTACTTATCAGTAATAGTGTATATTCCGTTGAAGAATTTTGTGGACTAATTAAGGTTTGGGGGTCTGACAACAAGTAAATACCTCGGGATATAGAATGTAATCCTTAGTGTTCTAGTGTTTTTATACTTTTACACCAACTGTTTTATTATTTGACATATGTCTTATGATATGTATTTGATAGTTAGATATGTTTTCATTGTATATAGGTACATTTTGACGTATTGCATCCATTACTGGCAACGTCAATAAATAAAACTACTATTACTACTATTTTCTTTAAAGACGACTATCTATGAAACCGTTAAATTTTGGAAACTAGCACAAATAATAAAATTCACATTAATTTTAATACTCTTTCAAATAAAAAAACAAATGAAGATTATGGCGATTAAAAAAATTCTTTTCATTGCAGCTCCATCTATATATTCACATAATAAAACACAATTGTGAGAGCAAATTGAAATCGATCACATTCTTTAGTAATCCCTTTTTACAAAATTCAAATATCTTTATCCGTTTCCGAGATATTTGACCTAGGAATTTTAAGTGGTACACACCCTGTACATGATAAGATATGAAATTGCCATTGCAAAAAGTGTACGATGTACTGATGAGATTCAAGGAAATTGAAACGCGTCAACGTCTCCCTAATTAGCAATGCAATTAATTTTTTAAATTAAACAGTTTGTTTATAATATTTTTAGTAAGAATGCAAATGTTTACCTTTGATTATCTGATAATAATAAATAATGAGTTACTACTGTCCTCGCTTGCTGAGTTGGTAAAAGAACTCAGCAAGCTATGTACAATAAATAAAGTATAAATAGCATCTTTTCTAAAATACCCTAATAACTAATTGCCGAAGCTAAACCTGTTTTATCGTTCTTACTGAAAATAGTATAAAAACATTTTATATTGTGAATAATGGATATCGACTTTAATAAATCCCGTTTTTCTTCTCGATAAACATCGGATAAATATTAAATTCGCTTTGCCACTTTTTTCTTTCCTAGAAACTTACAAAGTTGCTGTTTGCGCTAAGAAAATCATAGGTGAAACGTATCTATTGAACAAAGAGAGTAAATGGTGTAAAAGTGGAAAATTCACGCTCGATTGAATGGTATGAAGAACGCTCCGGGGGTTTCGGGTCCGAACCGCAATACGTTCGCAGCACTGGCCTAGCAGCGTTCGTCACCAGCGCGCAGCATATCCGAAAGGCCGAACCCGGAATGTACAATAATAAAATGTGAGTGCACGAAGTTGGCAGGTAATTGAGCAATAATTCAGGTGTCCGCTTGCACGTGCAGCTAGCGGTTCTTGACCTGCATCTTCTCTTTCGTCTCATATACATATTCACCTTTGCGTTTGACAGACGACGACGGCCTCACGGATGGATCGGTTTTGAAGCACTCCGAGAAACCGAAGAAAGGCTTCTCATAGTAAAAGGTCGACTTAAAAATTGATATTATTGGATGGTATTATTTATAGGAGGAATGTTATTGTTTCGGTATTCCGTTAATTAATGCTAGAATTTTACTGCTGTGTTTAAAGCGGTGTTTATGGAAAACTTTTACATTTGCATTAATCAATTTTCTTTTGATTTACAATTTACAATAAAATATTCGCTGCGGTTGTCAAAAAAATTAAAATCTATTCATGAACTTCAATATAACTACAAATTAGCCCCACGTTGGGCGCCAATTTTGTAGTGTAATATTTTCATTAAAAAAACATTGATAAGTTGCGCCAATATCAAAAGCGTAGAAAAAAAGAAATTTTAAAATGACGTAGAAACATTTCTAATTAAACACGGATTTTATAATAAAAAAATAAACACAAATTTCTTTCTGACTTTACTATTTACTGAATTATACACTATCTAACAACTTCAATATCACTACAAATTTGGTCTCACGTTGGACGCCAATTTTGTAATATTTCTGAAAAAAATTTGAAAAACTGCGTCAACATTAAAAGCATAGAAAAGAAAATTTGAATGACGTAAAAATATTTCTTATTAAAGATTTCATAATAAAAAAAAAATAAACAAATTTCTTTCTGATTATACAATTTATAAATTCCCTGCAATGTTAATTTAAAAAAAAATTAAAAACTATTTATGAACTTCAATATCACCAGAAACTTCTCCTCACGTTGCGGGCTAAATGTGTGATGTGATTTTTCTTAAGAAAATATTGAAGAGCTGCAACACGCAAAACAACAAAAGTATAGGAATTTCTAATTTTCTAACTGAGCATAGATTTTATAATAAAAAAAAATCTCTGGCCAAAATAAAATTAATAATAAAAATAAGTTGCTATCCTCAGGAGATAACCAAAAAAAAAAAAAAAATAGGCGATTTGATGAACATGTCTTGAAAGGTTATACTTTAACAAAAAAAAAGTTCCATTTAACACCATTTTCTTATATTAACTTGAAACTCAATTTCCGTTTTGGTTTTATACTTTGTACTTGATTGCTAGAATACGTATCTGGAATACTTTTAATACTATTCTAAGACATTTTTTCCCTATTTTTTTGTGTTAGACTTTCATTCACAGCCTCCACCATATTTCAATAAAAAAAATAATTTATATAATAAACATTTCCTATCTCTTCTGTACTATTTGGCAATGCCCATGTTTCTTATATTAGTAAATAACAAAAAAAAATCTATTTTTTCTTATTACAGATACTCATGATTGAGGATGTAATTTTATCTTGTGTTTACCCAAAAGTTATTTAATTGATCCTATCTAAAATGTTATATAATATAAAATTTATTTATTTTAAAATGTATGGAAATATAATTTTTTTTTTAATTTATACATTTGGTGTATAAAATTTCGTTCAAAAAGTTTCACTAAGATAATGGGCTGTTGTTGCGGAAGGCAAACTAAAGAAAAACAAGAGATGTATTATATTATTATTATAAATAAATACTAGCTGCCAATGTCAAAAAAAATAAATAATGAATTTCAACTCCCCTACAAATTTGGCCTCACGCTGGTCGCCAAATTTGAAGTGTTATGTTCTTATAAGAAAACACTAACAAATCATAAACTATCAGGATTTGGGAAATATACATATCTAATTAACTATAACAGTACAAATTCAACCTCTAGTTGGGCGCCAAATTTGCAAAATTGTTTTTTATGAGGATGTGATAACTCTAATCATGCGAAACGAACTTATTTACGATTTTTCGTATCCCAATAAAATATGAAACTCACTTCAAAGCACCTAGAAAAAATAAGTTATATAGGTATTATTCATTTCGTGTTCCTTACAACTTCAAGCTAAATTATACCGATTTGCTCTTCTTTCAGATATTCTCAACGGACTACTAGAGTTTAAATATATTCCTACGGTAGTTAAATATACTCAGTGACATTGAAAGTGTTACATCTAGAAGGAATGATTTGTTCAACTTTATTTTCGCCATCGGTGACTATACTTAAAGCATGCTATGGTAACAATGTGAACTGTTTTTCTCTGATAATTTCAAACCTGGTTATGCGAGCTGACTAGTACAGAAATGTTTAGTTATTGCGCCTCCGTCTACTAGGTGTTAGGTACTACTTAAGTATAACAAAATGCCTTGAGTTCGAAGACGTCAAAATTATCACCATGTTAGTGACTTTAACAGAGGTTGAGATGTTGGTTTGTCCTATTGTGAAATTGGCAGCCGTATTAATTGTACTGCAATGACGGTAATGCGTGTGTGGGCAGAAGAGGGTAGAGGAACACGAAGAAGACGAACTGGTCAACCGAGACATAGCACAGAGCGTCAGGATAGGCGCTTCAGGCAACTAGCCTTACGAGACCGTTTTACTAGTATGCGTCAAATCGCTGACCAATCGTTTCGAGATGAAGGTTGACCTGTTACTATGCGTACACTATATCGCCGTATTCGAGCCTTTGGACTTTTTTCATACGGTCCACGAGTAGTACTTCCTTTGACTGCGGACCACTGTCGTCAACGTTTGAACTGGTGCAGAGAACGACTGCATTGGGAGGCAGAATGGCATAATGTCGTCTTCAGCGATAAATCGCGATTCTGTATAGATATGCTATCGTTTCATTTATGATGTAAAACTATCACATTGCCAATAAATAAAGTGGAACAAATTATCACTTCTACATGTAACACTTCTAATGTCACTGAGTATACTTTAAAATTTTCAGAATTAGGTACAATAATATATAGAACCACCGGCCATCTGCCTATAGGGAATTGTATGCAGTACACATTTATATACGCCTACGTATATATCTACGTACCGGCAATAATAATTTGTGGCGTAAAAAGAAATAAATACACATCCGTCGATAAAGCATATTTAATCTTTAAATATGACACAGATATTGCCATTTCATTTCGTAGATATTTGTAAGAATCAATCATCGGCATAATGTTTCGTGTTGTAGAAATATTAGTAGTAGATTTGTAATGAAAACGAAGGTTTGAGATTCCAAAGAAGTAGCAACTAGTGATTCTGAATGTACCTAGTTAAATAAAATTAAATTGCAAATTACTAAACCAAGAGAAAATAAGAAAAATAATTCTAAAAAGGAAGCAACATGGAGAAATTAAAAAACGTTCAAAAAGTAATAATTGATGTCAAACAAAAAAAATTCTAGAGAAAATAAAATAGAATTCTAGAGGCTAATAAATATCTCTTTCAAACAAGCCTCCATTGTTTGCCTCACAGTAGCCCAGTCTGTTGTAAAATTCTCTACGTACATTAGAGAGAGTTACAGGTGAAATACTATTACAGAGTTGTGTAATTCGCATTCGTAAATCATCTAATGTGCGGGGTCTTTCATTCTGGTGTACATAAATGGTTTCATTCAAATATCCCCAAAGGAAAAAATCACATGGCGTTAAGTCAGGGGATCTAGGCGGCCAAGAAATATTACCTCTAGTGCTAATGGTATGTGGAAAATGCAATGAAAGACATTCTTGTACTATTCTGGCATTATGAGCTGGGCAGCCATCTTGCTGAAACCAAATATCATTAAAGTTTACAGCAAGGTCACGCACTGCAGGAACAATATGATTTTGCAGTAATTGTAAATATGACTGCGCATTTAATGTTCCGTTTAGGAAAAAATGGCCCTATGATGTGATCCCCTAAGATTCCTGCCCAGACATTTAGTTTCTGTGGATATTGAGTGTTGACATCCCTGCTCAAATGTTTGTTTTTCTGAGACCAGTAGCGAACGGCAGATGGATTATGGCGTTTGTGAAGGGAAAATGTTGATTCGTCAGTGAACAAAATATTTCGTGTAAAATTATCATCATTATCACATTTTTCTCTAATAGCCTCACAAAATTCGAGACGTCTAAACTGGTCATCTGGGAATATTTCTTGATTTTTTCTAACCTTATAACACTTATATTTCTTTTTGTGTAATATACGCCTAACTGTGGTTTTTGGAATACCTAATTGTTCAGAAATTTGGCGGCTAGAGCAGGGCTCACTTGATTCTACAAAGGCGCATACACTGACTTCCTTCTCTATTCTTTCCTCCGAAATAGGATGGAAATTACTCTGATAGCATTTCGAACATCCATTAATGCAGCCCGAATTTTCAAAACGATGTATGATATCTAGTATCGTCCGACGGCAGGGAACCGGACGATCAGGAAACGAAAAAACAAAACGACCAATCACTTCTTGCGTACCTCCTTGAGATGAGTAATACCATTTAATAATATTTATTTTTTCTTCTTTACTATAAACTAACGGCATAGTAAATACGTAAATGAATATCGGTAAAAAAACAGAAAAAAATACTGAGCTCTAAATAATTCTAAACCCTAAAGATGCAGACAGCAAGAATTTGCGTATTTTTGCAAGTTCGACCAACTATGAGTATACTCCACCGCAGTCAAGACACGACTGACGCGGTTGACTGTCGATCCCTAGCGTCGGCATAGACAACGCTTCTGATAAACGGTAATAAATGTGTACTGCCTACAATTCCCTATAGGCAGATGGCCGGTGATTCTATCGGTATATACATCTTCTGAACGTTGCATACACTAAAATAATTTGTTGTCGCACACCCGATATGGGAAGATGACGGCCGACCTGTCACAAAGCATCTTAGCTAAAGCAACAGTCAATAAATGTTTATTACAATGTTATTTTTAACACACTAAAAATAGCAGCAGTACATGTATTTCATAAAAGAAAAAATCACAAAACAATCAACTACATATTTATGAACCTTAAACACGACTACGAATTCGATCCACGTTGGACGCCAATTTGAAGTGCTATATTTTTACAAGTACACCCTAAAAAATCATAAATTATTGTTGTTTGCAAAACAGGCATATATCATTTTAAAATTTACAATAACACTACAAATTTGGCCCCGCGCGTTGGGAGCCAAATATGCAGAGATAATTTTTTGAAAAAAGTGCAAACTCAAATTAATTAATTACTATTATGAAACCTAAATCAAAGCAATTGTGTTTTTCCATATGGTTACTTAAAAAAATAAATATCCGTATTTTCTTTGCTTTCAACAGGCGACTGGAACTTGAAAATATCGCAACGGTGATTGCCTGTTTTAAATTTTCAGAATTAAATAAATGAAGAATCCTGTGGATGTACTAATTAACGGCTTTCCTGAAACTTTTTCTAAATAAAAAAACTAACGCGGCTCTAAGACAGTTACACACAACATAAACAAAGTACATTCCTAGTCAATTAAGCGATTTATACTAATGACTAATGAATTAACTACGAGTGGGTACTTTCATAAAAACTTTATGAGCCTAATAAAATTATAATAATTCCGATGAATGACTTCTCTGTTTCTAGTGCGCGCAACTTTAATGCGATAATTTCAGAGCGTGAATCCTCTTTACAAAGATGACATTCATAAACGCAATCGTGGCACATATTCAACAGCGTATTAAAATGTCAAATCTGTACATAAATTTAAGCGTTTACCTAACAATAATATCAGTACTTTGGGATAACTTTTATTACATCCTTGAAAAATGCGACAGAAAATGAAATTATGATTTTGATACTTCTTGCGATATCAAATCTAAAGTATAAATTAGTGTCAAAGTTCACTGTTTTATCTGTTATTGTTCTACTTATTTTCAGTAATAAAATATTGAAAGATTGGGAGAGAGAGAGAGAGAGAGGGTGGGAGAGAAGGAATAAAATGAAAATAATTCAACAGATTTACGAAAAGATGTCGCTACGGTCAGAAGAAGCATATTGTCGCTCGTTTTGATGCGTTAAGAAAAATAAGTAAACTACACTTTTAAATTATGACCCGGTCTGCCGCCGAGTCAACTGGAGATTGTCGATGTTCCAATACGAGTGAATAAATGAGCACCGATTAAAATTCTTCAAGGTTAAGCGTATGTGACACCCATAGATGACAAATGAGGTAGGGAAGCAGGGTCAGAAAAAAGACATTTAGTAATTAAAACAGCATAAAAAAATCGATTGCCATTCAAATTTCAACTAATAACTACGGTTTATTTAAAACTCATCTTTAATAAAAATAGATAATTAATAATAAGAATTGTCATTTTACAATAATATTAATTCATTCTAGAATTATTACTGAGGATAAATCAATCAATTGTCCAGGAGAAACGTATTTTAATTAACCTTTCTAAACAAGTAAGTAAGAATAACTACACTAGCTCCTCACAGATGTCGCTAGTGGGCTCATCCGTAATATAAATATAAAGCGACAAATAGTAAAGAGTTTCCGAAAGAACCTGTCTTCTTCCTGCAAGAGATTCTCTGATCAGATCGAAGTCCAGAAAATCTTTTCACCTTTTATGAGAGCTTTTTCTACGCCAAGTTTCGCAATAAAACAATTACACGTCAACATCTGAAATGGTATCCATTGTTTAATTGTAACTATGATTTTGTTGAACTTGTGGAATTGTAAATACTGATTTTGACCAGTTCTGGTCTCTTACATCAACCTTCGATAAGTTAATAGTAAGACTAGAAATAACATTATGTTTTTAAGCAATAAGGAATTTGTAGTTTGCTAAGGTGTATGAATTTCTGAAAGAATGTGATTGTATTCTGCTAGACCTGCGTAATACCTTACTATCAGTTCCTTTCTAAAATTATGTATCGAACTTGGCCCCACGTTGGGTGTCAAATCTATAGTGAGACATTTTAACGTGAAAACACTAAAGAATATAAATTATTGTCCCCATAATAAATAGCATTATGTTTTTAAGCAATAAGGAATCTGTAGTTTGCTAAGCTGTATAAATTTCTGAAAGAATGTGATTGTATTCTGCTAGACCTGCGTATTCCTTACTATCAGTTCCCTTCTAAAATTATATATAGAACTTGGCCCCACGTTGGGTGTCAAATCTATAGTGAGACATTTTAACGTGAAAATTATTGTCCCCATAATCTAAGATATCTTCCCTCTGCATGTCTAATGCAGCTTGCATTTTTGTGGTTCTCTATTTCTGTGTTTCTTATTCCACTTATCTTGGTCACGTCCCTGACTTTTCTCAGATTCTTCATTGTGGCATACAGCTTGATTGTTTAATCTACGAACTTTTAAAATAACTTCAGTTTAGAAAAGGTTATCTTGGTTCTCATATAAGAACATCGAAATGCTGGGAATTTTTGATCGATCTTAATTATTTATTGCTAAATGATTAAATTAGTTTCTTTTTGTTGTTCACGAGGACATACCAGTTTCCGTTTTTATCTCATCTTAGATATGGAATATTTCTTCTTGTAGTGGCTTAGAAAATCGGTTTGAACTAGCATATCTCTAAAAAAAATCTAATTTTGACATTCCTTCAAAGAAACCAGTAATTACTTTCAATTAAATCTACTTTTTTATTGACGTACATCACAAATATTTGTTCCGACGCCAGTTAAAACATTCTTCCAGTGCAGCGTTTGCCTTTCGGTACAAGAACAAAGCGCCATGAATGACTTGCTTTCCGACGATCAAAGTTAAGAGGAACCAGTTGAAACACAAAGCGGTAGAAATGCTGGTATATACCGTACATACATATAGACACTTTCTTTGCATTTCACCTGGCGCTTTTAACTCAAAGAGAGCGGCCGCACTGACCTTCGAGAAACAGAATAAGCATTTACTAATGCGCACGAGGAAGTATATTAATGCATTAGATTCATATAGTCGGCGTCTAGGATATACTCGTATTGTTGCAGTAACAGATAAGGAGAAGTACCTACCTACCTATTGTTAAGCAGGGCTATTATGTTCTTATATGGGAATGTTGGAATGTTGAGAATTTTCAATGGACCTTACCGATTGTTTCTTTCCAAGAACTATAAGCGTTCTTTCTTAAATGTTAAAGTAGTGTACAGATTCTATCCTCTGGACATTTTGTATTACTATTATTTCAATTTTAGAGTAAATGATCAATTCTTTTAAATTTGGAATGCTCTTAAAATACCGGATGACCCAGAGTGAAATTGAGTTTTTATAAAATCGTATAGTTCATTTTCCGAAACAGATTAGTTATGTCCTAAATTGTTACTTCGGGTAAATATTAATTAAACCTCTTGCAATTAATGACCTTATCAATTCAATTACAAAACACTTTGAACGGGAAACCATTTAATGCTGCCATTCTAGATAAATCTTCATCAAAACAGTTACTTTTCTATAAAAAAAAAAACAATGAGGTGTGCCCACCATACGGCTTTTTTACAAAAATTCTTCAAAATCCTATTCTAAGTACTTCCATTCTCTTAACAAATCCCTACAGAATGCATACTTTGCAAGATATTCGAAAGAAAGTACTACTCGCTAAGAGTAAAAGTGTTACTTCCGGTCCGAATTATGAAATTTCATGTATACAAAGATATTGCAAATCCAGCTCTAAATACTTTTGTACTCTTGTAGAAATTTCGAAAAAATTTTTTAATAAAATTTGTTCCGGTTTGCCGAAAGTGCTCTTTAATTAATTAATTTTAGTTTTGTTTCTTTATTTTGGATGTGTATATTCACATTTATTTACGTGGTGTTATTGTAACTCTAAAATTTTGACCGTTTCAGGTTTATTGTATTCAATAATGTAATTTAGAACATATAAATACTTTACTAAATTTAAATTACTTCATCTAGAATATAGTTCTCCGAAGGTAATTATCCCTCGTATTAGAAATTTTGTAAAACTATATTAACAACCTTCGGAAAATCCGAACTGTTTATCAAATAAATGTCTACTTCAAGCAATGTAACAATTATTCTTTCAATAACGATATTGTTCGCTAATACCTTCATCGGTATTAATACGGTTAATACCTAGAATCACAAAGAGCAGTAATCCTTCGGCACAGCTATACAATACCTTCATTTCACTACAATTTATTACTGTTATGTATTAGATCTTATAATCCTTTGTAATGGTATTGCAATAATCCATTCTTCTTAATTTGTTTCTGGGAATTTTAAACGCATTATTGACCACCTGAATACATTGTTGCAATATCAAATATAGTGCCGTTAATTACACTCATGCCTCCTAAACAGGAGGGAGAACATGTAACAATTTAGGAAAGGAAAAAAGCACAAAACAGTATCCAGAAAACAATCGCAACAGAGAGTCGTCAACAAACAGTTGCTAACAAATAGTTGCTAATAACAGTATCCATCCAAGAGTCTCCAAGAAGACATCACATCAACAGAACAACCACTTGTATTTCTGTGTTTGTTAGTTTTTAATATGTGTTAAGTTAATAAATAGTGTTTAACTATTAACGTGTATTTATTCATGCATTAAGTGGAAATCCAGCGTATGTTCAACAAAATTCTTCTCAAATTTAATTTTGCATACAATTGAATTCTTTATATATTTGTTTAAACTTATTAGTTGATGAAATATTGGCAAAATACGATTTTTTCACTGAACTACTACTTCCGGTTTGACGATTTTACTTAAAATCTAATCAGGTCTCAAGAAGGAGATTATACTCGTAAATACAAAATTTGGAATTGATAGCTATAGCAGTTTGACCGCTATCGTAGTCACACACAGAGAGAGAGAGAGAGACTTTTTAAAATCACTTTTTCGGTATCAGGGGACTTCAAAACGTGGACATCTGCAAAAATCTCGAGGTCGAAAATGTTCATCAACACAATACTTCCTTATACTACGTATAAGAAAGTATAAATCTGTAATTTGTGATGCAATATAATTTTTAGGTGAGTTAGAATTTGTCTCGGACTCTTTTCATTTCAATAAATTAATGTTATGTTCTGTTTTTAAATATGTATGTTGTACACTTCTATGTACTTTCTCCAAAAACTTTAATAATTCTTGAATATGTTTTGCATCTTGCCAGCATCATATAAATAGTAAAACTAATCCGAAGTATTATCTGCAGATTTTTATGTTCTTTGAAGTCATTATTATTCACTATGGATAAATTAAACTGAAAACATATTCGTTACAAATATAATTGTTTTGAAAAATAAAGTTGAATACAAACTAAGTACTTATTTGTGAAAAAAGAACTCGTAGTGTTGAAAATCGACAAAAACATGATGGTTAGTGTATTTGGTGCATTTTCGGCGTTTTGCCGCTATGGAAATTACACATCTGAATCTACATCAGAAAATGATGGAAGGATCTGGTCAAGGTTTTTCTGTGAAGAAAATTTGCGTTTTGGACTCTCCCAGAGAACATTTTCAAACAGATGGGGATGAAATTACAACTAGTACGATCGAGAATTTTACGAGATAATCGTTTTCCCCGCAATAACTTACAAATTGGTGTCATTTTATATAGTGGATATTCTATTAATATTGACAAGTTTGAGGAATATTGTAAGACCACTGCAGAATTATATGGATCTTTGTACAATTGGTACTTCATGCTACCTACAGTACTTAAAATTCTTATTCGTGGCGCTGCAATTATTAAGGAATTTCTATTGCCTATCGGTGAATTATTACTTCTGATGAAGCCCAAGGGTCAAAAAATAAGGACGTATGGAAGTACCGGGACAGACATACGCAAAAAATCAACCTCGTTAAAATCAATGAGGAAGTGTTTCGTAATATTCCGATGAAAATTTGGACTCTAGTACAGCTTCACAATTATTACCTAATATAAATATTTCAAATGGTCATCACACAACTATTAATATTAATATTAAGCATTAAATTCCAAACAACTTCCAATTTTGATATTTCTTTCAAAAATAACGTGAAATGAAGTTGCAGTAAAATCATACTAAACATACTAATCTGGTTTTTACTGTCGTGGATCGGGGAAATTTTACTTTCCTAGTCCAAACATGTTCAGAAAATATGGATGATTTCAGAAATAAGTCATTTCCGACATAATTAGGTTAATTATTTCCAACTTAAAAAAAATAGATATAAAACGAAGTTATAAATTTGATTTATTTGGTCAAAAACAATTTACAGACGAATTCTAAACTTATCATACACTGCAATATCATCACTACATCTTACTTTCCACCGGAAAAGTGTGAATTCTTTTCTTGTCTTCCATGATAATAGTTTTATACTGTTCTGGTATCGGATACTCAGCATATTCACCTTCAGCATCAGGCACCATGACATTCATCTCCGTCGATTTGGAACTGAGCACTTCCACACCCAAAGACTTCTCGCTCAGGTACATCTTGCAACCGTCAGTTTTATCGATACTTATTGTACCGACAGTGCCCAGTACTTGCATCTCCACCGATTGACAGTTAATAAATTCGATTGCCGAAACCACGGAGTCGAACACCAAGGATGTTTTCTTGCACGAATCCACGGTGATAGTATTGACTTTTCCTTTCACTTTGAGGAAGGAATCGTAACATTTGTAAACGTAAACGGCTTCGTTCATGTTGGTTTCCTGTATGATCAGGTCCTTCTTTTCGTTTTGGTATTCGACCACCCATTTCTGACCTAACTTGTAACATCGCGGTTTTTCAGAAAGACTACCCTCGTATGGTACTCTCTCTTTAGTTCTGAGACTAGGTATGGAAGAAGACATTTTTTCGGAATATTTGACAGTTGTCACATTTTACGTATGTCAGAATTTCGGTAAGACATATATTTATGACATTTATGACAATATTGAAGTCTGTCGTAGAGTTACTATATAAAGAGAGACAAAATCAGCCATTTTGTGGATTCTGTCAAATGAGCTTAATAACCGATTATTCCATATATGAATGAAAGATATTTTTTAACTAACATTACAAACTCTAATGTTAATCAACAACAAAATTAATAACTCATGTTTTGTATGTGAGCTTTATTGGCAGAATTCCATAGCATATGCATACATTATCTTAGTATAAAATACCATGTACTTATTCAATAATTTCATCAATTTTGAAATGTAATAAAATTAATTCAGAAAGTTGTAAAATACTGTTGGTGTTGTATATTTTGGAACTAAAGTGAATGTATAATTCTAAATATTTGGAAATTAAGTATTTGCATCTGTTAATTTCTAGTTCATTTAAAAGTCCTTATCACTGACGTGTGTAAAACGTAATTTTGATGATCTTCAAATTTAAGTGCAATAAATTAGTAGATCTAACGCTTGAATGAGTCAGATAAGAAAGTTTTAAGAAATGTGTTCTTGACAATTATATAATTAGACTTTCAAAATTATTTATGATTTTACAAGAAACAATTGGAGACTGTAGCTTGATACTAAACAAAACACTCTACGTACACCTTTTCCACACCATTTTGATAACTATGTTGTCATTATCAGTAGCATTGTACGAAATAGCGTTGTTTATACAATGTAGCGTATGAAGAAAACCGCTGTTCTGCTAATTAGATTTTAATTCCCGTAAAATACGCTTCAAAAGACCTGCGCATTCTACTTGCTATTTAGTAACAATTTTCCGCAATTATCCGCTACCAATTAGCCGTGCATTCCACCCGCTAACTAGTACCCGTTTTCTCGTATCTATTCGCCTCTAATGTGATCCCTTTCATTGTCAAACAGGACAATCATCCACTTGAGCTACCTTTTAATGACAGGACCTATATAATTCTAAAGATAGACGCAACGCAGACATAATCTGGCGTAACGTTTTTGAATATATATAATTAAATCCTAACAGTTGCAACGCTTCGAACCACTCATTGATATATTTTTTTTATTATGAACAGAAGTCCATCTATTTCTAATGTTTGTAAGCACGAAAATAATCACGTACACTGAAAACACTCGTATGACCAATAACGAAATTTCCTGAATTTTACAAAGAGTTTTATATATTAGAATCCGACTTACAGTATTTATTAATTTTGTATGTCAAGTTTGAATGCCTTTCGCATGAATGACATATTGAGTTTCTATTGTATCTGTTACGATGTTAAAAATGTGTGTGTTAATGACCTCTTTCATTTTGATATTACTACGATCTGGATCAAGCAAAAGTAGGAAATAATTAAAAGTTATGAAACCTACCATAAAATCCTCTGAGCGAATTCGACAAATAGCTTTAGATATCAACTCTCTTTGTTTTTGCACTCGTTAATTAGAATAATTACAACCTCAGACAACAAACATAACAAACGTCGATGACAGATAGGAAGACAAAGTAAAAGTAGGGGCAAGATATTTGTGAAGTAAAATTGCATGACTTGCTCTTTGTCTAAAACGTTCCTACCGTGTACACAAATTGGCATACTCGCGAGGCGTGAGCGTGGTAGTATTTTATTTAGTAGTAAGAATTATATAATTTTGTCATTACATGTGGTGTTTTAATTTTTTTGTTTCTATAATAATACTTAATACTATCAATTCAGCTTTTATATTATTATATATACACACTTTTTGGTGAACCAACGTGAAGCATTATATTATCCTAACACGTTTGTTAAAACGAAAGTGGGATTTAAAAAAAAATCGCAAGTTATTTGCTATTCTACCCTGATAACTCTAAGCAAATCACATATTAAAATAAGTGTCATAAAATGGCGATATATGAAACGAATATGAAATTACAATATAAATAACCACGAAATGTTAATTATAGTTAGATGAGAATCATAAATAAGTGCAATCCTAGAATGTTTTTAGAATGTACTGGCATTGTTAATGTAGGTGCATTAGAGAACATTCTGCATTAACTGCATCATTATTAGGGCGCGGATATGACCGGTTTAAACTACGACGAAGTTACAACGGAGCAAAGAAATAATGTAAACAACACACACTTACTGAATAGCACTAATTCATATGATGAACTGCAACATCTGTTTACGCCCGAGAACAAAAAATGCCCATAAAATAAGGAATTTATGCAGAGAATTTCGATAGTTTACAAAATTTCGTTACATGTTTAAATGACGATGCTCGAAGTATTTCTGAGTGCAAGGAACTAACACAAATCCCAAATTTAAAAAATCAGTTGTTATTCCTTCAGGAACACTTTGGAAATTTGCCTAAACTAATGACATATTTTGAAAATCGAATTAAAAAATTAAAAAATGGATTAACCACATTAGATGTAATTTCAAAAGTATTCCAAGTGACTTCGGATGTGGCCTTTGGCAAAAATTAGACGCAGTGTTTAATAGAAATCCAGATTTACCTAATAACATTGCGGCAATTGTGTATGCTAAATACGCTGAAATAAAAGAATATTTCCAGTGCGCACCTCCTATAAACAGTTGCGATGTAGAAAGGACGTTTTCTATCTACAAGGATGTACTTAATTCAAAGAAAACAAGTCTTACAGAAGATAAAATGAACAAATAATAAGGTATTTTGTATTTTATAGATCACCAGCCACTTGTTATCCAATTATATAAATAAAATTAAAACCTCTTTAAAAATACAACATTTCAATAGTGCGCCCATGGGCGATGAGTCATCAACCGTACGTGTCCGCGCTCTAATCATTATATAAAAAAAAGTTTACATAGCAAGTGAAACCATGAAACCAATTGACCAGATTTAGACACAATATTTTTTTATTAATATTATGTTTATATTCATAATTTCATAAAAGAGAGCATATTTTCCCTTTAATTTATCAATCGTGATGATATGTAAATAAAAATTTAATGATAGTCAATCCTCTCAACCTATATCTCATCATTTTACTTTTCTTTCGTCATATTTACCAAACAGGTTCTTTTCCCCATGCATTATTTACTTAATTAATAACGTAAAAGTTAATGATAAATCGAAGATCGGGTCTCTTGAAATTCTTCCCTTTGATTACGGATGTGTACGAGTGTTGTTTAACAGGCAGAACTGGTTGCTGGTCAGCTTGAAATGTTGGCGTGGTTGTTATAAAAGTGCGCGCCACGCGGTCTGGTGCTTGCTATTAAACGAAAATAACGTCCCGAGGAATGATATTGGTCAACTGTTTGAGATGTGATAATCTTGGCAATCGATCTGCGATTGAAAATCTTGACTTTTATATGCCAGCGATTAATTTAAAGACCGATTAATGAAAGCTGCTTAATAAAAGTATAAATATACAGGAATAACTTCATGACGATCGTTAAATTACGTACAGTTTACTTACTAAGAAATTAATATATATTAATAAGTATATACAGGTGTATATAAATTGACAGGCGAACTACACGTGACTATATTCTTCGCTAAATATCGAGTGAAAAATCTTAATATTGAAATGGTGTACCATGCCCCCTGTTCCTTCAAAAATAGTTTGAAGGAAATATATTTTAAATCGTGCACATTACCCAAAAGAAATAAAATTGAAATTATTTATTGTGTAAACATTACAAAATTTTAAAATTTTATGATAGTGTTGCGTTTTCGGGTTCCAATAAACAACTCGTGCAATTATTTATTTAAAACAGTCTGTATATTTATGTACTTAAAATTATATAACAATATAAAAATATAAAACTAACTTATCACACTTAAACTACTACAATTTAATTATCACAGGTATTTATTTACTACTACTAATATGTCCGTATTTATTTATATAGTTCTATTTATATCACACGGCACTACTATATTTATTTCTACGCTACCACTACGTAAGGACTTTCCCGAACTACTCCGCCCGCAATGAATGAATCCCGTAATTACCCCGCGATTTACTTCCGTAATGAATTCCGTAATGACTCATGGCGCCTTATATACATATGTGAAGATTACTAGAGCATTCCTGTAAATTCCATACTTCTCTCGATGTTTTGAAGAATATTCCATAGACATTTGTCTCCGCTTCCGATACAGTACCATGCGTAAGTGTATGACTCACCGCTTTACGATGTTTACCAGTTGCGCCGAATATGATTTATGGTCTTTTTTTTGTGCGTGTGACAATTTCGTTTTTATCGCGCCGAGAGAACTCAATTCGTCTGCTGGTTTCGTTACATTGCCCCCTTCTTAAAAACTGCGTTTCGTCCAGAAACACACTATTCCATGTTCTTGACGCCGGCGGATGACGAAATCCACACCGGGACCCACGGGTGCACCCAGCCGTCTTGTAGAAATGGCAATCCACCGTCCCAGGCTGCACAACGGGCTGATCGGTCCGACAGCCGCACACGACCATTTCCATACCAGCACGCCGAAACATCACCTCCAGTATGTTTCCTGCGATTTTCCCATTCCAAACGGTCTAATCCGCAGCCCAGTTTCGGAATTGCCAGCCTCCTTACATTCCCCATAAATTGGCTCTCTAGGTCTTCCGGTAATTTGTCCCGCATCCGCCACTTCACCGCCGTCACGTCCATGGTATGGGGCAACTGGTTGAAACACACCATCCCTGGCTCACTATGAGGTGTTAGTCTCATGCGATAAACGACGTCATTTATTTGCTCTAGTATTTCGTATGGTCCCTCCCAGTATTCTTGGAGCTTTGGGGACAGGCCTTGGCGACGTTGAGGATTATACAACCAAACAAGGTCCTCTTCTTGGTAACCATCTCTCTCGGCTTGCACGTGGTAACTATTCTTCGTCCTGTCGCTGGCATCCTGAGTGTGATGGCGTACTCGCTAGTGGGCATCCTCCAGCCTTCGTCTGGATCCACTGACGCAGTCTTCTCCATTTGGGTTCTCCACAACACAATTGAGTAGATCATCCTCTACCTTCAGAGAGTCCCATTGAGCCCAGTAGGATTCCAGTCCCTGTGAGCGAGGAGCCACTTCTTGCCAAGCCGGTCCGCGACCAGTACCTTCCAAACCATCAATGAACCAAGGTCTTCATCAGCTTCTTGACCAATCCGCAAATTGTCAGGATGCCACTGATCGTCAACCACGGCAGTTCAGAATGTGTTGGCCGATTTTTCTTCTAGTCTGTTACTATGCCTGCAGTCTTCTAGACGTGGTCTTCTTGCAACAGCATCAGCAATTTGGTGTTGCACAGATGCACTTTGCGCTATTTATTTTGAGGCTCTACGATAGTGAGTCGACGATTGCCTCTTCTCATCGACCCGTTTCATTTTTCGCTGCTCCGCTATGGTTTTCTTGGGCTTCTTCGCGCATTTACTATGCGCATGGCCCATTTCCATCTCCATTTCCAATTCCAACATCGGAGCGTTCTCCTCTTAGGTTGCACCTTATTCACCAATCGTCGGACTACCTGTCCCAGGTGCGCATGCCCATACTTCATCTCAAGACGCTTGATCAATTTAAGGTAGTCTTGACACTCTTCCGGAAGTACGGTCTGCAGAACATCACTGGCCTGTCCTCTTAATGACACAATCAGACCAGTATCTTTCTTCGGGGACGTCCACCCCTTTGCTACTGCAGCGGCTTCGAATTCTTTCAGGTACGTCATCCATGACGTCTTTCCATCGAAGGTGGGAGGATTTACCTTTGCCTTCGCTGTTCGGGCAATCTCCAAGCTTCCGCTTGAGATGTCATGGGGACCGCAGTCGTTCATCGCTGGCAACTGAAGCTGAACCCCAAACTCGTCCCCCATTCCGAACACGCGCTCCTCAACTTTCTGTTCCATGGCTTCGATGGCCTCAGAAAATTCCTGCCTCCCATTCGATGAATTCTCTTGAATGTCTTCCTTAAAAGTAGTCTCGCGTTGTTTTGCAATTTCATCTTTCAAAGCTTTTGAATTATTTGCAATTTCATCTCTTAGAGTCTTGAAATGTTCTTTTATAGTCTTCATATCAGTCTCGAATTGTTTTGCAACTGCATCTCTTAGAGTCTCGATTATTAAGCTTAAATCAGGCTGTACTTGAAACAAATATTTCTCGGGATCCTCACCTTCATTTATTAAAAGGTCACGAAGCCGGTCCTGGAGAATTGTTTTTTTTCCAGACGCATCTGCGTCCCTTTCCTCCAATTCTGCCCTCAACTCGGAGACCTTTAATTCTTCCAAACGTTTGGTAGCCATTTATTTATTTATTTATTTATTTATTTATTTGCACTTTTATATTGTTTATCCCACACTGACACCAATTTTTGCGTTTTCGGGTTCCAATAAACAACTCGTGCAATTATTTATTTAAAACAGTCTGTATATTTATGTACTTAAAATTATATAACAATATAAAAATATAAAACTAACTTATCACACTTAAACTACTACAATTTAATTATCACAGGTATTTATTTACTACTACTAATATGTCCGTATTTATTTATATAGTTCTATTTATATCACACGGCACTACTATATTTATTTCTACGCTACCACTACGTAAGGACTTTCCCGAACTACTCCGCCCGCAATGAATGAATCCCGTAATTACCCCGCGATTTACTTCCGTAATGAATTCCGTAATGACTCATGGCGCCTTATATACGTATGTGAAGATTACTAGAGCATTCCTGTAAATTCCATACTACTCTCGATGTTTTGAAGAATATTCCATAGACATTTGTCTCCGCTTCCGATACAGTACCATGCGTAAGTGTATGACTCACCGCTTTACGATGTTTACCAGTTGCGCCGAATATGATTTATGGTCTTTTTTTTGTGCGTGTGACAATTTCGTTTTTATCGCGCCGAGAGAACTCAATTCGTCTGCTGGTTTCGTTACAATAGGATTGATTTATGAATCATTATGTCATTATGACCTACATAATTGTTCAAATTAAAAATATGTAGTTGCAATCCTTGTGGTATCTTTCAAACTATTCGCTCCAGTCTTTCTGATGTGATTTTTAATACTGTGTCATCAATTCGGGCTCTAACTTCGTCGCTGTTTTTGACAAGTTGTAGCATAAACTTTTCGTTTAATGAAACCCAAACAAAAAGGTCTAATGAATCGAGATCGTGAGTTCTAGAAGCCATATTGTGAGATTGCCACGACCAATTCATCTCTTTGGGAAGTTTTCATCCAATTCGCATCTGGCATTACAAACAAAGAAAGCAGGAGGGAGCTCCATCATGCACGTAAATTGTATTACGCCGTATGTTCAGTGGTATTTCATTAATAACGTGTTCTAAAACATTGAGAAAGATGGCTTATGATTTAGCTGTTGCCAACAAGAATAAAATACCGGCAGCTTGAAAAAATGATGAAATAGCATCAAAAGATTGGTTATGCTTTCACGAAACGACATCAAAATTTATCAGTTAGCACCCAAAGCCTAGAAGTGTTTCTAAAGCTACCTTATTCAAACTTGCAAATGTTAATTTGTTTCGACAATCTTAGTGTCGTTTATGACAACTAAAATTTCAAGTCAATGAGTGAAGACGCGTCCAAAAGCCATCTAAAATTGTTACAAAAGGGAAGGATTAAAGCAAATCAGTACTACTACTTAAGGAGAAGGAGGTACATTACTAACCATGGCTTTAGCAGTCAATGTAATTGGTAACACTGTGCCATCAATATTAATATTTCCTCAAAGAGAATTCAAGACATTTATGACAGCCAATACAAGTCCTGGTTGTAATGGAACAGCTTATCCCTCTCGATGGAGGAGAGGATTTTTTTTATTATTTATTCAACATTCTCCAAATTTCAACGATGCACAAAACACAAACCTAGTCCTAGCCAACCATGAATTACATCTGTAGATTCCAGTGCTTAATTATTGTAAAGATAAGAGTGTGTTGAGTTTTCCTTCTAACAACTACTATCGTCTTCAATCCTTAGATAGAAGAGTGTACAGTCCATTCAAAAGATCTTTCAATCGGCAAGCAGTGTTTATGACATTCCAACAGTATTGAGGAAACATTCCACCGGAATTTGGACTTCTACCAAAGATATTTTTACGGATGTTGAAATTTATCTTCAGAAGTTACAAACAAGAAGTAAATGGTGGCACAAATAACTCAACTATGATTGATTAACCAGATGAGGTCTTTGAGCAATTTGATCGTCTATTAACAATACGGCATTCAGCATCATCTACTCAACTATCTTCTACTGCTGGATGTTCCACAGATGTGTCGATTCGTATTTTGCCACAACAGTTTCTAAGAAGCTATGAACGCAAAAATATTTAGAGCTTTAATTTGGAACAACTTTTAAGGCAGAAAATGTCTAAAATTCCAACCGAAAGTGACACTTTTACCCTTATCCGGAAACAGTGCAACTATCTTTCAAATTATTATTTCTTAGTGAATGTATTAAGAATATAAAATTACTTAGATCTTGGTTTGAAACAATTTTTGTATATAAAAAGAATTTGCAAGTGAATTTCTATTATTATTATTAATACAATATTCGATTTAAAATATCAATTTTCTTTGTTACAGAGGTGCATACCGGAATTCGAAAATGCCGCCTTCAATTTGCAAATGGAAGCCTCGAACACCTGCGGCGACAACGGACCCATCGACTATTGCGTCCAAAGCGGTTACTCCTCGAATAAATCTTGCGATATCTGTTATCCGTACCAACATTCCGCCAGGTACCTGACGGATTTCCACAGTGGTGAGAATCAAACGTGGTGGCAGTCCGAGACCATGTACGAAGGCATACAATATCCGAATCAAGTCAATCTCACGTTACATCTGGGTAAGTAACAGATATTACTTGTAGAGGAAAGATGAGAAATTATGTTGTACTGAAGGAAAGGAATAATGGATTAAAAAAAATTATTTATTAGCCCGCAATAAGTACTCTAACACCATTCAGAAAGTTGTTTTTATTAAAACAAAAAATAAACTCCGCACAAAAATTTTGGTATCACATTATCTATGAAAGGTAAATCCTTGTAGTAGTGTTCGTTTGTTTTGGTTTTATGACATTATCATGCACTGAGTTCAAGTTAATTTTTTTTTTGCGTCATCGATTGCCATTGCCATCCACTGGCAATGGCAATCGATGACGATAACCACAGAAAGATATAACGGTTTGCAAAAATCGCATATATATACCACATTCACATTTTCGAATCCTGTGCACGCAAAATGTGCAAGACATGCAGCAGACCCATACTTCTTTATCTTGCCCAAATTCTTGATAATACAGACATATTACTGTAACCTTAACTCTACAAAGATTGCATAAATATTCAAAAGTATGCTGAGGATACATTAAAATTGTCATATCTTTACCTATAAGTCTATTCCTTAACAGCACTTCATTTATAATTTCCTGTGAATTCTCGCAGTGATCTTCCTTCTTTTTCTTTGGTGTGTCTCTTATTTAGTTTATATTTGGATAAGGTAAATAATTAAATACAAGTATAAATTCCATAAAATATTTATACAGTAAGAAAACATTGTTATTTTGTGGCTATATCAAGAATTTTCTGTTACCATAAAAGATCATAGAAAAAAATTTTTATACTGGTTTTAAAAAAAACATTATCTTGCTATTTTCACCTTTAATATAACTATATTTATTAATTCTTAAAATAATCTTTCCCATACGAAACTAATTTTATTTCAACAAAGACATACATTCACACATAGTGCCTTTGATGATCTAAAACTTCGCAACGTGAATGTCTTGAAAATGACCTATACCAATCGCTAAATGCAAATATTCGAACATAGTACATTTAACGGCTGGGCGCTTGCCCGTCAAGAACATCCCTGTCTATTCGTATTTATTTATTTGAAATCTAAGACTGACTAAAATGATCGTTAATAATGCCTAATGATTCACTGAGAGCAAATATTTGCACATAGTACTCTCAGTGCCTTCAACACCATTAACCATCTTCCCACTATTACAAAAAGAAATGAATCACCAATTTATTAAGATAATATTTATTCAAATTAATGATGCTTAACGCCTTGTTAAAAGTAAATATTCTTACACAAATGGTGTTTCTCAAAAATTGTTTATTAAAAGTTTATACATACTTGTTATTCTTCATTTTTCATTGGGCATGTTCTTCTTTTTCCCTTAATGCCATCCCTCATTATACTTGTATACAAACGCATTGCCTCTTTCATTGTTGGTGATGTATTTTCTTTTTCCATTGATTAAGGTTATTCATATCTTCTTTTTGTAGATACCTTTGTTGAATACAATCGAGTACTTGCATCCACTGCACTGCCTCCAACCTCTATCCAGTTTTTCTCTGTTTCTAGTATGTCGATTTGCAGACAACTACAAACTATATTGATGTTATTTTTTCTTTGCTGGTTGTTAAACCACACATGATTTGCTCTGCTATTTTTGAAGCCTTTGTGTTTATGCATACAAAACTTCTAGAATGTATTTTAACTTATACATTTAGTACATAAACGTATCAATGTGTCAAAGAGTACCTTTCCATATATATCCTGTTTATGTTTTTTAAATATAAATATAAGGTATTTACTATGTTTTTAAATATGATCATAAATTTAACTGATTTACTCTTTTTATTGTTCCAACCTTTAACATAACTCTTTCTCTATTATTTACTTTTAGTGCATGTTTATTTTTGAACAGTGATCCATTTCTTAAAATGTTTAGAGCTTGTGAAAAATTTGGCTTTGTTTCTTTATATTCGAACCATACCTTGTACTTGTCTTTTCTATAAAAATATAGAAGGCATAGATTTATTTTATGTTTGTTTTTTCTTTTCTAATTCCTAAATTGTTAATATTTAAGCTTAATTTTTATATATAAATTTTCTTAATGACTTTTTTCCTTAAAGGTTAGGCAACCCATTTTTACTTGTTGTAAAACTTTTAACTTATGCTTATTATATCAGAATATACGTTTTAAACGAAAAATTAATGTTGTTATTCTATAACTTAACTATTTATTAATTTTTATAATTCTTAAAAATATAAAGATCACGGCAATATGTCATTTTGGTTGCCTGCTAATTCTATTTCTAAAGGAAGCTCATCGCAAGACAATTCATTAGATGAACATTGAATAATTTTCTCTTAAATAATTCATTTTTACTAGTTTTGTTCTTTGCAGCCGTTTTCCCTGGCCGTTTGCTGCCTTTTGCCGTTGATCAGGTCTTTTTCATCAAACACCTTTTTTAGAGGCGTTGTCGTTAAGATGGTTGAATGCTGTTTTTTATTTGATCTTTTTCTGTTGGATCTAGCTGAAGTATTGGACAACGGAGAAATTTCTTGTGATATAACTTTGATAAGAGGTAGATAGGGTACTAATAATCACATTGTCTTCACCAGTCCTGACTGTTTCTTTCTTTTTCAACTTTTTCAACAATAGTCTTTTCATGGATTCCTATGTTTTCTTGAACCGTGTCGGTAGTAGAGTAAACATCTTCTTCTGAAAATATGTTTGAACCTACAGGAAATATTCCCGTGTGTTCGAATCCGTTTACCGCTTTGCAAATAATTGCTGTTCTTATGTAGGCCTTCTATTAAACAATTCAGCCAGTTCATAAACAGTTATTTTCTCATATAAATGTCCTTTTAAGTATATATCACATTCCTGTGAATAAGCAGTCCTTAATTATGAGTAGAAAGCAACATCTAGGGGCTGCAAACGGTGTGTGTGTGTGACCACGATAGTGGTCAAACAGCTATAGCTATCAGTTCTAAATTTTATATTTTCTTTTTATTTCAGTAAAAAAATCCAATTTTCTAAATATTTCGTCAACTACTAAGTTTAAACAAATTCATAAAGAATTCCAATGTACTCAAAATTAAATTTGTGATGAACTTTATTAAAAAAGTTTTTCGAAATTCCTAACGGAAATAGGTCTTTTACTTTTATCAAAAATCGGGTTTTTGCGAATATTTCGCAAGTCATGCAATACATTACGAGAACAAAATTATTTAAAGCTTGATTTTCAATACCCTTTGTATAAAAAAATTTCGAAATTCGGACCGGAAGTAACACTTTTACTCTTATCGAATTGCGAATTTCTGCAAATATGTCGTAAATTATGCATTCTTATATATTTATTAAGACTACAAAAGTATGTATAGCTGGTTTTGGAATATTTTTTATATAAATAAAATTTCGGAATTAGGACCGATAGTAACACTTTTACTCTTAGCAAGTAGCATTTTTTCCAAATTTCTCATGAAGTGTGCATTCTATAGAGATTTATTAAGAGAATAGAAATAGTTATTAATAGGATTTTAAATAATTAATATAATAATAATAATTTTTATCCAAAAAATTCTTAAAACTTGGACTTATTTTTCTAAGAACATAAAAGTATTTAAGTCAATTTAGAACAACTTTTGTATTGTTTGAAACGCTCATACGTATAAGAAAGTCGTGTGGTGGCCACTCCTCATTATTTTTTTTCTTTTTAGATTCACTCATAATAAACACTTGGTAAATTTTGCTGCCACCACACCAAAATAGAAGTTGATTACCTTATATACACTGAAAACAGTTCTAATTGAAGTACCTATATATATACATTGGTATTGCAATTATTTTACCTTCTCTGCTGTCTTTTTCGTACAATGTACCACCAAAATATGATATTTAATATTATTTAACACTATTGGAGCTTTTCATAAAACAGCCTTATGCTAATATTCACTTAAATGTAAAATGCTAAAAATTAACAGATTCTAGAAGTGAAAGTATATACGTATACCCACCAGATCTTTGTTCTCACATGCTCCTGTCGCATTCCTGCGGTCAACGGTTTTGCAATTGCTCGTTGCACTCTTCTCCCGTCAAAGAATAACGCCAACTTCCTTGGAGCAGGCGATTTATTAGCTATCGTTCGGTCCGAGCGTCTCCGGCCACCCGCAACGACCATCCGTGACGTACCATTCGTCTGGTTGATATTAATTTGTCTGTGATTTATATTTCCCATGGCCACAAGCGGTTCACGTTGCTCTCTCCGTGCAGCACAAGTAAAAAGTTCTGAAATTCACTCCCTTCGAAGTTATAGCTCGCTGCATAATCATCAATGTAATTTGGAAATCCTAAATTCTGACGTGTTAATAAGCGATGTCCATATCGAGGCAAATTCTTTCAGCGATTTTAATTTTAAAGGGAAATTTGCCAGACAATTTAAGTTTGATAAATTTAGAGATAGGATAACCACCATACGAAGGCGCATTGACGGAAAAGCACGGATAACTTATAAATAGTAGATGGGTAACTAAATGTTCTAAGCGATTCAGACTCATCTCTTATCGCTTTCAGATACTAAACTAAATGGCGGAAAATTTTAAAATTTCTATTTTCGAGTTTGTAAACAAAATTCTTATATTTTAATATATAACTTTTTTGTCTAAAATTACTTTTTAAAGCTAATTCGATATTATCAAAATAAAGTTACTAACTAAAATATTAGAGTTGTTTTCATATATATCTTATCAATTTCTCTATTTAAGTTTCGAGATTATATTTTTCATTTTTTGTCACACCAGCGATTCTCAACCTGTGGGGCGGGCCCCCCTGGGGTAGGGGCGTGGTAACACTAAATGGGGGGCGCAAGTATATCGAGAAAAAATGGGGGAAAATATTATTAACAGTTTCATTTAATTTACTGAAAAAAATCAATAAAATACATTCTGATAACATAAAATACACGTTTACACTGATATAATACACACAAATAGTTTTCTACTTTTAATTCTTTGGCTGTTGTATTCCTATTTCCTCTGCTTATTTCCATGTATTTGCTTTTTTTTCCTGATTTATTGGTAGGTATCTCTCTCTCTCTCTCTCTCTCTCTCTCTCTCTCTCTCTCTCTCTCGTTTGCTGCTAATTTATTTCTTTGAATTGCTTCTTCCAAGCTTCTCCTATCTGTAGTTAGTATAGTGAATATACTAATACACTTATAAATAGGAATGTATCAGTAGGTACTGCACAATGTATTTAATAATTAACTTTAACTTAAATTTTCGAACCAATACCATACTTTCAATACAACCAACGTTTTTACAAACAAAAAGAAGGTGTTGCAATAGGGGCACCAATAATCTAGCGTAGTAGCCCAACTTGTTTAGAATACGTTGAAGAAAGTGTATTACCAAACCTTAATTACCAACCAAGATTCTATAAAAGGTATGTTGACGATTGCATAATGATGATCCTAGAAAAAGAAATCAAACATACACAAGATAGTTTTAATAATTTTCATCCAAATTTAAAATTCACAGTACAATTCCTTAATTTTTTTTGGATTTAACATTGATGAAAGAAAACAATAAAATATTAACAAAATGATACACTAAACCCAACGCATCTGGTAGGTATGTAAATTGCAATTCTAACCAACCCCTTGCACACAAAAGGAATGTAGTAATAGCTTTGGTAGACAGAGCTATTAACCTCACAAACGCAAAATTTAGACCAACAATCTTTAAAAAATTAAAAACCATTTTAACAAAAAATAATTATCCAATAGAGTTCATACAAAATATTATAAAAAGTAGACCTAACAAGATATATAATAATAAAACGTTCCAAGAGAAAAAAAGAAAAGACACATTAAACAAGATAACATACATACCAATAACCCACGTACATGGACTATCGGAAAAAATTTCAGAATTACGCACAAAAATGAAAATAATCTAAAATTTCTACATTTCAAATTAAAGGACCCAATACCTACAACCAAACAGCACATGTAGTGTATAATATTTGTGTAGAGACTGTGATAAAGTGTATATTGGACAGATTAAACAGGTACTTGAAGAGAGAATTAAGGGGCATAAATATGCAAAAAATCTAACCGCATTAAAAAGACAACACTTAAGCACAAATTTGATTTTAACAATACACGGATTATTACAAAACACAACAACACGAAAACCCGCAACATTTTAGAAATGATTAACATTGTTAGAAATGATCGGAATGAAATAAAGGGACTTTCAAAATTTTATTATCCACTTGTACAATAAATGACACCTTGTATATTTCCAGCAATGTTAAGAATCACAAATACATAAACAAAATCAATACCAAAAAGAAAATACAAAGAACCACAGAAAGAACGAGGTACAAAAAACATAACAGAAAATTATCACAGCATATACATACACAATTTTAACAGAATAAAATGAACACACGTATTAAATTTAAAAAGACAAAGCATGTTATACATAATACTAACAGACATTTTATTAATTAGATTAGTCATAAGAAAATGTTTGTGAGTGTTTTTTAAAATCAGTTTTAAATCAATTTTTATAGGTGAGTTTTAATATTGGTGTTTTAGAGTAAAATAAATTTAAACAAGTATATACGTTTGTTTGTTATAGATGATTTTGTTTACATGTATGACATAAAAGAAATACAATTGTGAAAAAGACATATTAAAGAAATGTCGAAACGTTACTGGTATTTTAATTGAATTGTTTGATATATAATTATAATAAAAAGGTCGCTACCCAAAAAAAATATGTTTTAAAAGAAAACTAAATATATACGACCAACAACACAACAACAATTTTACGTAGATATACCTATATATAGAATGCATAATTTACGAGATATGTATTTGCAAAAATCGCTATTCGATAGGAGTAAAAGACCTACTTCCGGTAAGAATTTCAAAAACCTTTCATAATAAAAATTTTTTAAAAACCATTTTTTTTGGTATCAGGGGACTTCAAAACGTGGACATCTGTAAAAATCTCGAGGACGAAATTTTCGTCATCACAATACTTCCTTATACTACGTATAAGAAAGTAAAATGTATTAGATTTGTTTTTATTCTTCTCTTTTGCATTTAAGTTAAATGATATGGCTTGAGCGACGCTTGTATATTATATTTAGTACATAAATTAACAGAAAAATAGCCAAGAAAAATTGGCCAGACCATACACATACTTACTATACAGGGTGTAACAAAATAAGTGTAAAACATTTCAGGGGGTGATTCCTTAGCGAAAAAGAGATAGGGTCTTTCATATAAAAAAACTTCAATGGAGCATCCCTTGTTAAGATACAGCCCCATAAAGGGGGTACATAAAATTTGTTTTACAATTTTTCTCACAAACACTAAAAATGTAATTTATTTCCAATGTAACTCTTTTTTTTAACAGGCACTGTTACAGCGAGATTTTCCGAACCGTCTTGAATTTTCCAATTGGATGCTGGAAATGATTAGAAGAAATCCTGACTTTCTGAAGACGATCGAATTCACAGACGAATGTACTTTTTCTCGGGACAAGATAATTAATTTTCATAATAACCACATATGGGCTGATGAAAACCCTCACGCTATTGTACAAGCTAACCATCAAGAACACTTTTCTCTTAACGTGTGGCTCGGAGTTATTGGGGATTATTTAATTGGCCCTCATTTTCTACCTCCTCGATTATATGGTGAGGCATACACTCAATTTTTAAGAGAAGTGCATCCAGTACTGCTGGAGGAAGTTCCTTTGGGCGTCAGAAGGGATATGTTTTTTATGCATGATGGGGCTCCCGCCCATTTTAGTCAAGCAGCACGTCAGCATTTAACCCAAACATATCCAAATCATTGGATAGGTCGAGGAGGACCACAGAATTGGCCCGCTCGATCCCCGGAGCTCAATCCTCTCGATTTCTCTACTTGGGGCCATTTACAGACTTTGGTTTATCCTACTCCTGTTCGCGATGTAGAGGACTTAAGAAACCGCATCATCGATGCGTGCAGGGTAATTAGAGAGAATCCAGGAATATTTGAGCGAATACGTGGCTCAATGCGCCGACGTCTAGACGCATGTGTAATGACTGAAGGTGGAGATATTGAACATTTACTATGATTTCTACATGTTTTATGTTTTGTTATTAATAAATTAGTTTTATTTATACATCTTTAATCATATGTATTTTGATGCAGGTAGTAACTACAAAATAACAATACTAACCAGTTCGCATTTATGACGATGTATCTCTGTAGTTGTTCGTAAAATAATTTTTTGCTGCGAACTGATTACTTTTGGGCAAAAAATTCAAGAGACATTTTTTGTTTCGAATGAAACAAGGTATTGGAAATAGATTTTTAAATGGTAAACAAATAATCAGACAAAAAGTTACATTGGAAATAAATTACATTTTTAGTGTTTGTGAGAAAAATTGTAAAACAAATTTTATGTACCCCCTTTATGGGGCTGTATCTTAACAAGGGATGCTCCATTGAAGTTTTTTTATATGAAAGACCCTATCTCTTTTTCGCTAAGGAATCACCCCCTGAAATGTTTTACACTTATTTTGTTACACCCTGTATACATAGTGTAAAACGATCGACCTATGAGATCATGAGAAAACACCGTTCCGAGCAATAAATAAACAATCTGTTCGGCGCGCAATAAAATTAACCCGCCAAATTTGGTACGGTCGATAAAACGATAGCCGCTTAGCGGTTTCTTTTACCATCGTTTGTCGCACGGCCAGAAGACAATGGTCACAAATTGCTGCCACTTTTTATGACGACTCTTCCACGAGCATCCATATAAGGAAAACGAAATGGATTCTTCGAGCATTGTATCCGGACAGTTTAAGTCTCGACATGGTCGGATCGAAAATAAAAATTGAACGAAAAAAAGAAAATTATCTGCTGTTTCTGGAATAGAATACGAGTTCGCTGATGACATTGTGAGACTTTTTTCCTTTTAGCTGCGTATTGGGCGATCATATTAATCAGTATTTACCAGTATATGTGACAAATTGTTATTCTATTGCTAAGCATTTTAATTATTGTTATTATTACAAAAACAAGCACTTATTGTTATACCTTGTGATCGAAATTGACTGTCATGGTCTTATTTTATTTTCCAAGGGCTTGACATCAGTATCCACCATCACTTTTCAACGTGAATTTTTTGAAAAATTATTAAATTGATTGATATTTTCAAGTACTTTTAATTTTTACGGTATTTTTTTAATTACATCTCCGCCAAGCAAGTAAAATATTAGTACACATATTTGAGAAAATGTTTTTTTTTTACATTTTACGTTTTTACATCATGTTGCATCTTCAGTTAATTCGATGCAAGAAAACTCATTATGTAATATTGTAAAGTAGTAGTTTGT
Organism: Amphimallon solstitiale; assembly: GCA_963170755.1. Lineage (NCBI taxonomy): Eukaryota > Metazoa > Arthropoda > Insecta > Coleoptera > Scarabaeidae > Amphimallon > Amphimallon solstitiale. The sequence goes on from OY720675.1 coordinate 252,852,004, forward strand.
AGCCTCTATCCCTTTGAGACTTGATTAATTTTTTTGAAAAAAATTAAAATCAAGAATGTAATTTTGTTTATTTATATTATAGTAAGTTTTTAAAACGGTATTGACAATTAAGAATAATATAGATTATTCTGCACGATATGGTATCCCTAAATTATCACTAGGCAAATAACAATCTTTAAGAACAAAGATAGAAAAAAATATTTTTTGTAAAAATATACTAAAACAAGGCAAATACATCAGAAAATAGAACTACATTGCATGGTAAGCGGCAAAACATTTCTTGTCATGTTTTATGCACAATCCCACATTATATACGAACTGATGATGACACGTGGCATGACAATTTGGTTAAGCATATTGAAAATATATATATATATATAGGGGTTTGTCAAAAGTTTATGATATCGGGCACTAGGATAAAAGCATTATGTGTTTTACAGGAAATTGAAAAACAAGATGTAAGTGAATGCAAAGAGGTCAATTCAAGCTCGAAAAGATTAACGAATTTAGCTAGTTCTATATAATAAAATCCGAAGTCAAATCATGTGTTTATATATTTATTAACATGTTACGCTTGTATAATACAATAAACACATGGAAAATGTTTACAGAATAAATCAAAATTTTCAATAATAACAAATAATTAAATGTTTATAAGCCAACTAAATTGTTGGGCAATTGCCTTAGTATTGGGTTAAATTACCCAATAATAAGGCAGGTAAATAGATAATAATACTTAAATAACAGAGCAGTACAATAAAATACTATAATATGTAAACATAACATGATTGCGTAATTAATAATGAAATAAAACGCTAGAGCACCATAAAAGTAACATAAGGTAATAAATAAATCAGTAAAGTAATTAAAAGAATTATTCTAAATTAACCCGTAAAAGTTGCTTAAGCAAACAATCAAAAATATCACATTCTGAGCTAATATCGTTATAGGTACATTGAACAAACAAAAGAAATGATATATGTTAGTTATGTTCGAAATAAATTGACTAGCGTCTGTCTGATTATGTAACAATTTATGTAAAGAACATGAGGCCTATTATGTTACGACGAGCTTCAAGAGAAGTAACTGAAAATTCCTCGTAGCATCTTACTGCTATGAGGAAATCCTCTATGTGAACAAACGTTGTGCTCTTTGTACCATAAGTACTTTCAAAATCGTCTTTGAACATTCTCTAATGAAAGCGTAAGGGTTTGATAATATGAATTCCATACAAGTACAGCATATTTTATTTTAGAGCCTACCATAGTGAGATAAAAAGTCTTGAGCGTCGACAGACTAGTAAAAGATCTAGTATTGCAGAAGACAAAACCAAACGTCCTACTAGACGCATCCACTACATCTTGAACATGATTATTAAAGATCAAAGAAGAATCAAAATAAACACCTAAATCATGGATACTATAAGATCTATAAATAGACAGACTTGAGAGTTTAGTCAAAAAATAGCGGTGATAGTTTTCGAGTTCTGAAGGTCTAATCCATTAGTAGCACACCAACTATAAACAGCAAGCAAATTAGACTGAAGTTCCATACAATCTTTCAATTTATATATAGATGCATATAGTCTAAGATAGTCAGCGAACACTAATATATTGCAATCTATTTACCCCACAAGATCATTAATGAATAAAAAGAATAGAAGAGGCCCAAGATTGGATCCCTGCAGCACGCCAGATGTAATATGACAAGTGTCAGAAACAAAACCATTGTAAGATATAAAAAATAGAAACTTACTAGTGATGCACTAAAACCCAATCTCTCTAGCTTACCCAACATAATACCTACAGTAATAATAGCAATAAAGTACATTTTTTTAACCGATACTTAAAAAAATATTTTAAACACAATTAATGCAATAATTAACAATGTTTGATAGTTCTGAATACAAAAAAATTCCAACCATATCTTCATACTTCTCGTAATAAAACTAGTAATATAATTTAGTACAATTTAAATTTTGCTTTTTGTGTAAACTGATCTAAATATCTATATGAACATGAATATGGTTACCGACTATATAAAACGAAAAATGCACCTAAATGAAAAGTTTAATTCATTAAAAATTAAAATTTTTCAATGAAAGATAACTTACAACTTTGAATTTCCTATAATAATTGGTTCCTCATGGGATGCATATAAAGTACATATTCAAAATTAAAAGTCCAAAAACTCAAAGAAGATTTAATAAATAGGTGCATTTTTCACAAAAATTGGCTTGTGGTCCAGAATATCATTTCAATAGATTTTATTTATTAAATTTTCCAAATTTTCACAACAAAATTGTTTGTTAATATATATTATGTATTTATTATGTTATTATATTGCAAATTTATCTTATTTTAGTTTCTAAATGAGTGCAAACTATATAGTCTTAAAGTGACATTTTTAAGAACATCGAAAATAAATACCGTTGTATAGCGCGTACTTTATGGTCTGCACTGTATATGTTTCTAAAAAATAATTATATCTAATCGCATTATTTAAATATACAAAAGATTTTAATAAATCATGTTTATTTTTACTTTAAATAAGTAATTCAAATAATTTGTAGCGAAAAAATCAATTAAATTTAGTAACTTGTACAATTTCTATTTTCATATTTCAGGTAAGGCTTTCGACATCACTTACGTACGGATTTGGTTTTATTCACCGAGACCGGAAAGCTTCGCCCTCTACAAGAGAACATCGGAAGACGGTCCGTGGATACCCTACCAATATTATAGGTAAACATTTAGAATGAACAACGCCTGATCTGCAGGCAATATCAGACACATAATTGTGAAAAGAGTTGCAGTATCATAGCAGCACTTTACTTTTTAACTTGTATAGAAATCTATATTACGTCTTGCAAGTTTGGTTGCCTGTCAAACCAATATTAACTGGGACATAATACATATGATGTATAAATTATTAATTATTACTAATTGTAGATACATAACTATGTTGAATTACGAATATTAGTTACTTTTTTGTTAACTTAAAAATACGACAGCGCAGCACACATATTTGCAATTTCATATATATTTCATTTATACAGGGTGAGTAAATGTAAACGCGAATTTTTAATTATATTAAGCATTAAAGAGTATGCTTAATATAATTAAAAATTCGCGTACTCTTGTTTAGAAGTTCAAATTTGGATTTCGCATTAAAATAGATATTAATGATAGAATAAACCGAATTCCATATATCCCAACTGGTATATTAACTTAGATTAATGTAATTAAATTAAAAAAAAATTATAAGGAAGTTATTTTTTTACAGTAAATAGTATATTAATAACAATTATAGACATATTATGACGTGAAACATTTTTGTCAATGCCAAATAATCATTAGAAAATTATAATTTTCCAAATTATCACTGATGAAAGTCGAACTCACATCTTGTGATTGCGTCCGCAAGCTATCGAGCTTACAACATGTTTCCTCAATGCGAAAGAATTACAGTCAAACCTCCATAAGTCGAACCTCTACAAGTCGATGTTTTCTGTCAGTCGAAATTTACTCTTTTGATCTCTCTAACTCGAATTTCCCTAATTCAAGAACCCTTATAATTTGAAACTGCCAACACGGTCCAATAACACAAGATTCTCTATAAGTCGAATACTTAGGGTGACACTGTCCTCGGCTAGCGCAATCAAGTTTACCTGCGTAGTTTAGTGGGAATCCCAGAAATGTTTTGTTTCATATTCGTTTTGCTTAGTACGGCATAGTACTAAGCGACTGTTGTGTCTGGAAGTGAAAATAGAGAGTTTGGTGTTGATAAAATGTATCCGCCTCGAAAACTTAAAAGTTTGACGATGCAAACAAAGGCAGAAATGTTAAAAAAAAAGTGGAAAGTGAAGTTATGAAAAAGACTATCGTTCAAGAGTGTGAAACACCGCAAAGTACATTGTCTACAATTATTAAGACTGCAACATTAAGTTTATGTGCAGAAATAAAAGGTCGAGTTACTTTCAAGCAAATTGGGCCTCGAAAGACTGTTAATACAGCCTTGATAAGGTGGTTAGAATCTGCTAGGAAGGAAAATTTGTGTGTATCAGCTCCGATATACAACAAAAAGAACTAAAATTTGCTAAAAAAATTAGAAGATCGAATTTAAAAGCTAGCTTAGAGAAAAGCCTTCTCACCACGAAATGGCTAAATCATTTGAAAAAATATAGTTGTTTTATAATATGACTGAGAGATTTTAACATATGTAGTTTTAAAAATGCATAGAAATTACCATACTAATAAATAGGGAGCGGAATCGAGCGAGCTAAACTACCACAGAGACACAACCGTGAAAAGAAATAATGTAAACAACTGCGTGTTGTTTACATTATATCTGAATAGCACTAATTCATATAGGGCGAACTGCAACATCTGTTTACGCTCGACAAGAGACCGAGAATCAGAGAAAAACGGCCAATAAAATAAGGAATTTATGAGGTAAAATTCTTTATACACGGGCGTAGATAACGGCGTCAGGAGTGTTTAAAATTTATTATATTTACGTTATATTTCCAAGAGAAATAAAATTTTCATTTATACCTTACGTTAGTTTCCTTGTTTCATTGTTTTAACTGTTAATTACGTACTTCGTAATTTTTGTAATAGTTCCTGTCGGTTCATTGAATCTACTTCTTCCATTTATATCGACGCAAGTGTTAATTGGATTTTGTTAAGATTAAGATTAAAATTTTTAGTTATCGTTTATTTAGATCTAGAACATTGTTTATGTTACTTTTTCAGATATGATATGGAAGAACGTCGAGAAATACATCGTGAAACAATGGCGAGTTGGATTGAGGGTCATACTGATTGTATGTCCATTGTCAGTGATTCCGATATTTATTGCAAAGTCTGTAAAATATCGATACAGAATGCCAAAAAATCGAACGTACAACGTCACTTAGCATCGCTAAAACATACACAGAAATTGGACCCGTTGAAAGCTGACAATTTTAACGAAGAACTCTGTGAAGCTTTAATGGCGGCTAATATCCCATTAAAGAAATTTAACAATCCCACTTTCAAAACATTTCTCCAAAAATATACTGGTCGACATGTTCCTGATGAATCCACCTTACGCAAATGTTGTGTTTCTAAGTGCTTCACGAAAACAGTAGAATGCATTAGAAGACATCTTTCAAATCAGTACCTATGGATAAGTGCCGACGAAACTGTCGATATATTAGGACGCTGTGTGGTAAATATTGTAGCTGGTGTACTACATCCAACTATTCCATATAACGCATATGTAATAGCATCTAAAGTTATAAATACAGTTGATGCGGAAACTGTTACTAAAACCATTGACGAGAATTTGCACAAAATGCTTCATTCGGACGACAGGTACAGGGAAAAAATACTTTTATTTGTTAGTGACAGTGCCGCCATATATGTTAAAAACAGGCAGACTATTAAAGGAAACATATTCTTATATGCTGCATATTACTTGTGTAGCACATGCTCTCCACAGAATCTGTGAATATAGCAGAGACAACTATCCGGAAGTTGATAGACTTGTATCGGCTTTTAAAAAAGTTTTCAGAAAAGCACCATCGAGAGTGGCCCTTTACAGGGAAAAACTTCCATCTTTGTCACTGCCAACCGCGCCTGTAATAACTAGATGGGGAACATGGGGAACATGCAGAGAATTTCGATAGTTTACAAAATTTCGTTACATGTTTAAATGATGATGCTCGAAGTATTTCTGAGTGCAAGGAACTAACACAAATCCCAAATTTAAAAAATCAGCTGTTATTCCTTCAGGAACACTTTGGAAATTTGCCTAAACTAATCACATATTTTGAAAATCGAAATCTCAAACTAAAAGATGGATTAACCACATTAGATGCGGCTATTAACAATTTCAAAAGTATTCCAAGTGACTTCGGATGTGGCCTTCGGCAAAAGTTAGGCGCAGTTTTTAATAGAAATCCAGATTTAATAACATTGTGGCAATTGTGTATGGGGACAATGACACAAAATCAAACTGCTAAATACGCTGAAATAAAAGATATATATCTTAATAAAGCATTCATTCCCGCCCTTGAAAAATAAAATAAATTCGGAAAGCCCAAAACATTTGTGGAACAGCAAAAAGATTTCTTTGTAATGTTGACACATCAATGTTATCGTGCGATAAATCATAAATGAAAAATATTTCAAATATATTTACTTTTATATGCCACATGTATTTTCGTTTACGAAGCAGTTAAGTATGTTTACTCAAACTTAGGTATTATAGAAATTGAATATAATCCCTCCTTATTTCGTGTTGAAATTTATTAGAGTGGACCAGATATATCTTCCATATAGCTAGTCTTACGACCCGACAAAACTTTTTGCCACGAGTTACATATTATGTATTTTTCTATAACTCGAAATTTCAATAACTCCAAGTAATTTCGCGATGCCTTGGAATTTGAGTTATGGAGGTTTGAGTGTATTTGGAAATTATACTTTTCCCATTTAACGTTGCCCCACCAACACACAAATGTTATTGATTTTCCCAATCGACATTGATAGTGTTAATTAGTGGAATGAAATTATAAAAATTTCGCCGTAGTTAGGATGCCAAAAAATAGCATGTTTACTTAAGTTTTTGCAACGTTAAAAAACAAAACACAAAAACATGTAAAATTTATCTTGTACTGAGGATTTTGACAGCGTACAAAAAATCTTTTGCTTTTGGATAGCTTTAAATTAATTAAAACATATTGCTGTGGCAGCAGCATTCTTTATTGGCGAAAAATATAAGAAAAGATATGAAGAATACACCGCCCCACTTGGTTGCGGCGTCAATTATTTATATTTATTATAAACAATGTTATTGCCACACGTTGGGCATCGCCAATATTAATATGCTGTGATAGCATATATTTGTGGGTATAGTCATTTGTATATGCTGTGTTCTAAATTTATTCTTTTTACACCAAAAACTATATTGGTTTTATATTTAATTCATATTGTTGAAGCATGTACCTAATAACTATTGTGGATTCTGGCAATATATGTGGTTCCTTCTCCTTCACTGATGTCTTTTACTTACTTATAATAGGGATGAGGTAATAGTTTTGTTTTTTTTAAAAAAAAACAGAATGTCTATTTAACATGATCATACACCTTTTATTTTTGTAATTTATAGATTCAAAATAATTTTTATATACACCTTTATGCTCTAAACAAAATACATAATTGAAAATGCTCATATCATTTATACCTAATGTCGGTTGTAATGTATGTAAATCTTTTATTTATTTATTTATTATGCTAAACAAAATAAATATTTATCCTGTAAATAAATAAATGTAAACTTTTATTGTACATTGATAGTGATACTTATCGATGTAATTATATTTATATATTGGCTTCAATTAATTGCCTTTGACAACCATTTGCACGTGTTGTATCTAGCTTTTAATCTTTGCCTTATGAAACTTTTAATTAATTATTAACCAAACTTGAAAAAGATTAATGATGCCTAGACAATACCATGAAGAAAATGCTCATTCGCACGTAGCATCTCTTCAAATGCCCAACACCATTAGTCCTATTTTTGTTGTAATTCCAACTTTATGAATTAAAAGAAAACCTTACAGGATAATATTTGCTTATCCATATTGTCCAACATTACATTGATTAATCATTTGCACGTAAAAACCAATGTCTGTCTAACAATTTAGATAACTTCTTTTCAAAAAAAAAAAACTTACTTGCTATCTTTAAATATTTCATCAAAATGTTCATTTTGAATGTCCATATTGAACGTTTCAAGTGAATTTAAATATATATTAATAAAAGAAGAATTATTATGAATAAACGTGATAAAGAAATAATGAAAACTACTATTCTACAGTGAAATCGCTGCCCACATGTTGCCGTCTTGATACACACACACATACACATATTGTTCTGACAGTTCACTATTTACCAAACGTCAATACAAATTGTTTTTTTCCAATTCAAAAGTCCCTCCACTGCCTCGCACAGCATTTCCGACGGTAGCTATTGCCTTGTTCATTGTTCAATACATATTTTTTCTTTCCATTCATTAATGTCAATTTCACTTTTCTTGTAGCTGGATTGTGACTTGGTAAGATGGGAAACACGTTGGAGATAACGATTATTTTTCTTCCCACACTGCCTGCACCTGGAAGACACGCTTGTTTGTCTACTGCACCTCTGTTTTCTATCCATGATCTTTCCATCGGTAAAATGTCTATCTGCAATAAACTTTACACAAGTTTTATATTTTATTGTCTTTTGTAGGTCATGAAACTGTACACGTCTGTTTCCAGTCTCTGAAGCATTGTGTTACAAACAAATCATAAACACATACACTTTTTATTTATGCTATCAGCTACCTTTTTATACCAATGTTATTGCTGATCGGGTTTACGTTTTACATATTTTTATATCCTTTTCTTAGTCTCTAGTTATAAGCTAATGTAATTTTTATCTTTTAATATAATTTAGTTCTTAAACTCTTTCATAAAGTTTTATTGCTTTATGCATGTAAATCATAATGATTTATTCAGTCATATTTATGTTTTTTGCATATCGTCTTTCATCTTTTTCATGATATATAAACCATACATTTTGTGTATTCTTTCTACAAAAGAAATATATTACTTATATTTATTTTGTCTTTTATTTCATATTTATTTAATAAATTTTATTTTGTCTTTTGTTTCATATTTATTTAATAAACTTTATTTTGTATTTTCTCATTATTTACTTGAATAATACTGACTTTTGAATTACTTGTATTGTGTATTGACCATGTGTATGCAACTTTATATACATCCATGTAATTTTTGTTGCATATTTTTACTCTTTCATATTTAAATACGATTTTTGTCATTTTTATTTTATTTCAAAACTTAAACTAATTCTTAAAGCTATTCTTATTTTATGAACTTGCGAGTTCACGGCAATATGTAACTAATAATGCTCTGTCAGGTATGGTAAACTTAAAAACGGAAGTATCGCAAGGTTCTATTTTGGATCCTACTCTTTTTTTATTCTATATAAACAATTTACCACGATTGTTAAATATAGGGAGTATTTAAATCATGTAGCGATAATACAAATAGGTATACTACACAAGCCTGCAAAATTACATGTTTAGATTGTGCAGAATAGTTAACTTATAATTTAATATTATCTTGGAGGTTCGTAAATAAGCTAGTAGTGAATAAAAAGAAAGCAACGTGACTGCAAAGGAATTAAAAAATATATTTACAGCTGTAATGCTCAAAACAAGTATTAAAGAATTGTTACTTGAGATTATTTGTTATTTCTTTTATGACTTCTTCATGTGCTAGCATTGATTTTGCTATTAGTGGTTAGTAGTAATAGTTTTAATTTTTTTTTGTATTCATGTGTTGATAATAGAGCATTATTATTATTATTATTATTATTATTATTATAGTGGACTGATTTTAAATGAAAATTGCAATTTTCTTTCTTGTGTTAATGACGCACAAAATCAGCAGTGAAAAGCAGTGAAATGTTTTGTTATTTCAGTGGTTAAATTGATCATTTTTTTTCAGTGGAACTTGCCGAGACACCTATGCCCTGCCTGATTCCATCTATGGATTACCGGAATCCCAAAGGTCAAGTCGAGGGGATGAAACAAGGGCATTCTGTACGTCCGAGTATTCTGACATATCACCTTTGAAAAACGGAAATGTAGCTTTTTCAACACTGGAAGGTAGACCGTCGGCATACAATTTCGATTCAAGTGCTGAACTACAGGTTAGTAATCTTTTTGTATTAAAAACAAACCTTGCCACGGTATGGGTAAATATTCTGGGTAATAAATAGGCAACGCGTTGGTTTTTTCTCAAGTTTTTATGCAGTTTTGTATGCGTAAACATTAATTTAGACACGTATTTCTGTTAAATTAAGTGGATAACAATCTTGTGAAAATTATAATAAATTAATAAAAAACTAAATGTAAATTCAGTTTACGTTATTCTCGGTAGTTGTACTTAGAAAAGTGGCTGTTTAGTTGATAATTTCAGCTATTTTGCTGTTCCTTATTTTTGGTGACCCGTGCATATTGGATCGCGCTTGGAGTTCCTAATTCAAAATTTTTGTTCAATTTATTTACCATTAATGATATAAGTATGCTGGGCGCATGTAGCTTCTATCTGGGTCTATTTCATTAAGTTAAACACAGGTTATTGAATTTCAGGAATCCCCGATATAGTGCGTCTTATTCTTGGTATTGTTTGGAACAATTAATTTAATTGGTCAGTGAGTATTCCCTGGTAGAACTCGATTGGATATTTCGATAATTTAAGTTTTCGTTTAGTACATATATGTGACTTTTCGTAGTTATTCTGAGTGCTAATTATTTGTATCCCCTTCTTAGTGTTATTATTACGTATCATACTACTGATTTGATACAAATTCCGATTTAGAAGAAGGTTAGCTGACGTTTCATCGGTCCTTCAGTTGCCACCATCTTACACTTGAGCTCGCGTGAGTTAGTATGTCTGCTATTATCAATGAAAACGGATTAGATGTATTGTACAATGTAAGATTGTTGTATCTGTCAGGTAGGGTTTCTTACTTTCTATTTTCTTTTTCTAAAAACTTGTATATTGACAGTAAATAATTTAGGGAATTGTGGGATTAAATTTAGCTTTTAAGAGGACATTATTTATAATTATTTCAACTCTATGAGTGTGTTTAAATCAGGATTAAATTAGTGTGCAATATTTTAATAGTTGGGAGAAATTAAACATCCTAGGTTCTTCAATTTGACATTTAACTTCCATTTGTTTTCTTACGGTTCAATTTCACTTAATAGTCTAAATTTTGTTAAACTTATTTTCTCTTTGGTAGCAGATAGTATTAGACTGTGGTGGCTAAATTACAGTTCTTGTTTTGCATTCATCTATAATTTTAGTTATCGAAGATACACTGACTGTATTATATTTTGTATATTTTTAATTGAACCCAAATTTAGCTGTAATATTTAGTTAATTCTACACGTAGCTGTGCTCATTTAAGGTTGAGTTCACATCTTCTAACTTGACTCAATTTATCTATTTAACCTATGTTGCGAATAATTTACTGCTAATTAGATTTCCTTAAGATTTTGGAATTGAATCTTTAACTTAGTTTTCATTATTGATTTATCGCAAAAATATTTAACCTTTTCAATTTATTTGTGTATTTATATTTACACTCCCATTAGTCAATATCAAATAAACAATCATATACCAATAAGCATTGTTCATTTGTATGTGAATGTCTATTTGATATTTCACCCGCATTCTATATTCTTTGAGAGCTTCCCGATCAGGTAATCAATGACGGGTCTGTCTTCTAATTCTAATGACGCCTTATATTTAGTCAAGCATCTAGACAGATTTTGTCGGATCCACGACCGTCCCCACTTAGAGTTAAGCGGCGACAGAGCCACCTGTATTTAAGACCAGATGCGGCGGGATGTTTCTGGTAAGACGTTGAGTGTTTAGACAGTGACAGATATATTACATTCATTTAGGGGTTACGTATAATTAATATATATTTAGTAATTGCAATGCGAGGTTGAGTTATGCATTTCTTCCAAGTGTAAATTAGCATAGTGGGTTTGTGAAAAATAGATGGATTTTGAGTTTAAGTTGCGCCATTCTTGCTCGCCCTTTAACTAGTTTAGGGTGCGCAACAAAACTTATATATTTGTTAGCGCATGGCTTTCCAAATAGATAAAATACAGAGTAGTAAAAGACATAATTTCTTTCTGACTTTTAGTATTTTCTTTTTTGGATAACAAAAACACACTTTTCTGAAAAGTACTACAATAAAGGTAATAAAAGAATATAATTTATTTCTCTTCGAGGCGTCTTTTGTTAAAAAGTGATATTTCTCGTGCATTTTTCGCAAGCCATTTGAACGATTCAAGTTCACGATAAAAGCACAAACAAAACGGCGGCCGCTTATATATCATTTCAGGCGTTGACAGGTCACGCGAACACCTTAAATCGTCCCGAGAGCATGGAAAAAGAAGTAAACTTTGTTTTAAGCTGCGGTTAAATAGGTCATGCACGCAATCTCCGGAAATAAGACGGATGTGCTGTAGATATTTGTGTACCTGGTATGAATGTAAGGCATACCTGTGCTCTTTTAGCTATAAATATTTAAAGAAATGATGGATATTGAAGTAAAGCGTTTGTAGATATTTTGGTTATAAATTCTTCGCGATTTCAATCAAATTCAACTCATCTTCATGGCTTTATTGTCGCAAACAATATATTTGACTAAATGCGATAGGTTGATGTGTAACAGATATAATAATAACTTTATTAATTCACATAATCCAAATACATACACAAACACATACCAAACCACAAATATATATATATATTTGTGGTTTGGTATGTGTTTGTTGGTGACAGTTGAGAATATAGTAATTTGTCAACAATTTTAAATTTTATTATTTGTGTTTATGTTTGTTTTGATGTCCCCAATCGCCTCTTAAAGTTTGTTGATATGTTTTTGGAACATCCTGTATATATATTTTATATACAGTGTGTTCCAAAAAGTTTTATACAAATGGAGAAAAAGTTTATCTTACATTTCATAAAAAAAATATTCTTTATAAAAAGCTCTGCATGACTTGTAGATCCATAATCAAGTACAAAAAAGAAATTACAAGATATTATTAATTAAATTATTTATTGAATAAAGGAATAAGACATGATAAAAAATTGATAACCTCGTTATCAATTTATCAACAAAAAAATAATACGTAACTAATAAATTTTATTGGGAACATGTAAAATTACTGAAATACTATAGAACTTCAACATATCTACCGTCCCTTTCTAAACTGGTGATTGTTCGTTGATTAAATTCTTTAATGACGTTTCTAATCACATCTGGAGTTATAGCTTCACATGTTTGTCTAATGATTCTTTCAAGATGATCAAGATCTAGAAATGGCCTCTGAAGGTATACATTTTCTTTTAAGTAGCCCCACAGAAAAAAGTCTAGAAGGGTGATGTCTGGAGACCTTGGAGGCCAAAGAAACTCCATGGTTCTCTCGATCTCTTTTCCGTTAAATGTGTGGAGGAGAAATTCCAGAATATTTCTGTTACAGTGACATGGTGCTCCATCCTGCTGGTACCATATTTTTCCTAGTTCATTTAGTGGTAGTTCATCAATAAAGTCAGACAACTGATTATTTAAAAATTGTAGATATCTTTCATCATTCATGTTATTTCGAAACAAGAATGGTCCAACAATTCTGTCTTTGTAAATGCCACACCATACATTAGTTTTAAATGAATACTGATCTCTGGTTTGGACATGGAAATTTGGATTGACATCGCTCCACCATCGACAATTTTGCGAACTTACGGTACCGTTAGACGTAAACGTTGCTTCGTCAGAGAAAAGTACTTTTGTCGTGTCATAAATCTGTTATCTTCCAATTCTCCTTGGATACGAGCACAAAATTCGAACCTTCGTTCAGCATCTCCTTCTCTTAAAGTATGGGTAAATTGGGGTTTGTATGGTTTAAATTTATTTGACTTTAAAATTCGTGCAACTGTAGTTTTACTTACATTTAATAAATTGGATCGTTTTCGTGAATATTTTGGATTTTCCACGACCGATAGCATCACATCAGTTTCAATATCTTCAGTTCTAACTCATGCCCGATATTTCTTTCTAAATTTATTATTAACACTTCCAGACCTCTTGAATTTACATATTAAATATCTGACAGTTGTGAAATGTATTCCTCTATCAGGGTGTCTATTATTAAAGCTTTCTGCTGCTTCCCTACATGTTTTATAATTTTCTCCAACAATGAGTACAATTTCAATTTTATCACTAATACTCAATTTTACTGGCATTTCTAATTATTGCAAACACACACTGATTTGACAATTGTTGACAGTTATTAGATATTCCAAAGCACTCGATCCAAAATGCGTTTAATATGGATGAACAGCACAAAATCAGGCACTTATTATGAACGGGATCTTACGATGTTTCGTACTGTGTATTAATACAACAATTGCTGACGTGTTTATTTAAATAATATTGTAATTTTTATCTGGGATTGTGTCTAAGTTTTTGCTACTTAGTAACAAATAAAATAAACATTTTGCTCTCCACTACAGTTTGAATGTATTTTACTCTCAGTCCAAACAATCATTTTGATTTTGCCTGTATTCTGGCCAATGTATTAAAAAAATTGTACTTGATTATGGATCTACAAGTCATGCAGAGCTTTTTATAAAGAATATTTTTTTGGTGAAATGTAAGATAAACTTTTTCTCCATTTGTATAAAACTTTTTGGAACACACTGTATATAAAATATATATACAGGATGTTCCAAAAACATATCAACAAACTTTAAGAGGCGATTGGGGACATCAAAACAAACATAAACACAAATAATAAAATTTAAAATTGTTGACAAATTACTATATTCTCAACTGTCTAGATATCATATCAAATTGTCTACTACATTTTAGGTTATGTATTCCGAGTTTAAGCGGGATATTTAAATTCTGAGACAGGGTATAGTATATAAAGTATCGAGAAGACTTAACAATATGTTGAAAAATATTAAAAAAAAGTGGATGAATAGACATGAAATATTACGATTTTTTTTTAAATAAATGAAATTTAAAATGAAAGTATTTTAAGCATTTTCTTAAAAAAAAAACTTATTTCTTTCGATTACCTTTACACGAAACGTAGATTTTCATACAATACCTTAAAAATATGTTTTATTCTATCACATCAACAATAAATTGAAAGCAATCAATTCGTAACAACAGGTTTTCTTTGATATAATTAGACAAAAATACAGTTACTATTGGAGTATCGCAAAGTACATGTTTAAATTATCAACTTTTACTTATCCTTGAGTAGTTTAAAAGTGCCGTTAAGATTAATTTAATATAACAGGAGCTATCACCAATTCGCAGATCTTCGAGGTGACACTCGCGACCTTTGTGCAGCTTTAGATTATCGAATATAACAGCAAGTATAAGAACTGCTTGTCGCTAAATATTAGTAATTTCATTTTGTATCACCATAAATCAAAATATCATTTCCGTAAACGCCTGTGCTTTACACTACGGGTGCGGGAACGAATGACTACCGTTTAGTTCATTTATTTATACCTGCAATTTACGACATCGAACAGCGATTTCTCCAATACAGGTGAAGTGTATTATAGCTACTTAGTATTTATATTGGATTTTGAACGGTTTGGTTCAACATTAGTGTCTGTAATTGTAAGGAGCACGCACACAGCGTAGTATTATTATATCCACCGATACATCATTTGCCATCCACAACCTGACTACGTTTTAGGATTTTCTGCGTCTTATAATTTCTGTAAAAAAAACAGAAAGCTGAAGAATTATATGTCTCCTTCTTTTTCATTCTTATACACTTCTTTGCCATGTTTGTACACTTCCTTTTCATGCTTATCCCTCTTCTTATTTCTAAGTATTGTGATGACGAAAATTTCCGATCTCGAGATTTTTGAAGATGTCCACGTTTTGATGTCTCCTGATACCGAAGAAGTGGTTTTTAAAAAATGTCTCTCTCCCTCTCTCCCCCCCCTCTTCCCCCCTTTCCCCCTCTCTCTCTCACTCTCTCTTCCCTCCCTCTCTTTCTCCCTGGTGTGTGTGTGTGACCACGATAGCGGTCAAACCGTTATTGGTATCAATTCCAAATTTTGTATTTACGAGTATAATCTCCCCCTTGAGATCTGATTAGATTTTCAGTAAAATCGACAGACCGGAGGAAGTAGCTTCAGCGAAAAAATCGAATTTTGCCAATATTTCGTCAACTACAAACTTCAAACAAATTTATAAAGAATTCATATATATTCAAAATTAAATTTGAGAAGAATTTTATTAAAAATGTTTTTCGAAATTTCTACCGGAAATAGGTCGTTTACTCTTATCGAAATTCAGTTTTTTCCGAATATTTCGCAAGTCATGTTTTTAGAACTTAATTTTCAATACTTTTTGTATACAAAAAATTTCAAAATTCGGACCGGAAGTAAAACTTCTACTCTTAGCGAGTAGCACTTTTTTTCAAATATTCCGCAAGTATGCTTTCGATAAAGATTCATTAAGAGAAAAGAAGTATTTAGAATAGGATTTAGAATAATTTTGTTATAAAAAAATTCTCAAAATTTGGTTTATTTTTCTAAGAAGATAAAACCATTTAAAACAATTTAGAACAATTATGCATAATTTGAAACGCTCATACGTACAAGAAAGTCGTGTGGTGGCCACACCTAATTTTTTTCATATTTAGGGTGTTTTTGCTTAAGAATATTTATCTTTTTTATGCCACCTTCGGGGCATTTTAAGAGATATTAAATGCAACGATTTTACTCATATTACAAATTCTTGACATTCCAACCATAAGTTTCCATTGCTATTAATTGCATCTTTGGTTGTTGATGGCGGATCACTAGCATTTCTTCCTCATAACCTTCTTCATGCTCATCGCCAGTATGGAAAAATGTTACAATAATAATTTTGTCCTTCATTTTTTGGCAAGTGTTTTCTAATGCATCCACACCAATCCACTCTGTGAAAGTTTCTTTTGTAAATTCAGGCTCATCCAGTACTTCACAAATAAGTATTTTTCTTCCAGCAATTTTCAATTTTCTCTGTGGTGCCTGCTTGCCAAGCAAGCCCAATACCGCAACATACATCTTTACGATTAACTGCTTTTAGAAACGTACTTGCTTCAATGTCCTATGCCAGTTGTGCCTTTATAAGCAGTGGTGTTTTTTGACATAAATATTTTTTCTATTTCGCCATCACTGGATATAAGAGTGTCAGCAGGGGTATGTGCTGAGCAATTATCTAAAAGAGGCAAAATTGTCTGTTTTTGATTCATATTCTTCAAGCATTCTTGCACAGTATGAGCAAATGTGGTGTAAAACCAGTTATACAATATGATTTTGCATGATTTTTGTAATCAGCTGGTGAAGATTCTATATTTACTTCATTGAAACATCTCGTATTTTGGCTCTTACTAAAAACGACTCGGTAAAACTTGTGGCTACCAGTTTCATTTACACAAAATAAAACACTTTTTCGGTCATTATTAAGTTTGCTTTCTGATGATTCCGCTTTAGGTCCAAGGAAATGAGTGCAGTTTCGTCACAGTTATAAATCTGTGAGTCCACATAACCTTGGAAAATCTTCTGTGCCTTGCACGTCAATTGATATTGTTTCACCGGAAATTGAAACTTGAGAAATTCAATGCTTTTTCTGCCATCTCCACAACTAACCATCAGAAATCATAAAGTCGCCTTCTAGTTTTATCTCTGTACGAAACTGCCTGTAATTTTACAACATGCCCAGATTCGGAAATACCTTCATATTTTTGTTATAACCGTATTATAGAAACAATTTTCTACGTTTTCATTTTTGCCAGCACTTCGGTTTGGTGCACTTCACTGTGTTAATAATTAATAATTCTTTTTCACAGAACAACCTTTTCTTATTACTCATGTTTAGGCAATTTTAAAATAGATACAGATGGTAAAATAAATTACAAATAAGTAAACGTGTTAAAAATAAAAGTTAAAGGGCGTATTTTTATTGGATGTTATACAATTATAATAGAAGGATGAAAGATCTATACGTATTTGTACTATCTAGAGGTCAGTTTTGATCAAAGTATTTGGTCAGTATATGCTCACAAGAAACTATTACAATATATGTTTGCTCCTTTTTAATGGACAACAGCAATCAATCAAACAGTGTTCGTATACAGAAACACCTGCTTTGAAATATCTAGCACAGAGAATATGTTCCAAAATTATTGGTGATATATCTATTAAGATGTTGCCTTAGGATTACATTTATAACCTTGGCAACTGCAGTTCATGTCCTGTTGATATGAAACATAAAATTGCTAATGATTGTATGCTATGTTATGTATGGGTTGTTTTTTCCATGCATTTTTGCAAGCTTTTATTCCTTGATTTATTTATTCATTGACTATACCTCCTACCTCAGTGATAGAATCCAGTTAACTGAATGGAACAAATCACGATCAAAATTTAGGAAAACAATATGTGGAGTTCCTCAGGGTTCAATTCTTGGCCCACTGTTGTTTATATTATACATTAACGACTTTCCATCAAGCGTTGACAGAGCTGAAATTTGCCTATACGCAGATGATACATCTCTACTTACAAAAGCGAATGATTGCAAGACTCTTAAGCAGACATCAGAAAATGTTATAAGAGAAGCTAATAACTGGTTCGCAGCAAACAAGCTAAAAGTCAACCTTAATAAGACGCAAATTCTGACATTCACAACAACTGGTATACCATCTGAAGCCAAATTCTTGGGGATCACTATGGACACTAATATGAAATGGCAACAGCATATTGATAGCTTAGCAGCCAAGTTATCATCAGCACTATATGCTATAAAGAGGGTGAAACACGTGGCAACCTACGAAGCTGCCAAAACTGCATATTTCTCCTACTTTCACTCTCTTATGAGTTATGGAGTGCTCTTTTGGGAAATAGCGACGGAGGCAAGTAGAATATTTGTCCTGCAAAAACGCGCTATCAGGTTCCTTCTTGACCTAGAAATTAATCAAAGTTGCAGGACACATTTTACATCAGCAAAAATTCTTATACTGCCGTCAGTTTACATCTTATCCGTCGTCACATACGTGCACAGCAAGAAAGATATTTTCCCCAATAATGGCCATCTCCACGAACATCAAACACGCAGCAGGGATGATATTCGAATACCATACCACAAATTAACATGCACACAAAAATCGATAGATTATTGGGGAGCTAAATTATATAACCGTATTCCGAGCGACATAAGAAGATTACCACCCAGAAGATTCAAAAAAGAAGTAAAAAAGTTACTGTTAGAGCGAGAGTGTTATACCATAGGGGAATTTTTAGATAGACTAGTCTAATTCATATATGTATATAGGTGTTGTTTGTCTAATATTTGTAGTAAGGTCTTATACATTTATATATATATATATATTTATTTGTAGTAGTGTCTTATACATTTTTATATATATATTTATTCATTTTTACAAATTTTTTATCTGTTATATTAATTAATCTTATCTATTATATTAACTATAGTCTTTGTGACTTGTAAAAAACACTATGACAATTTTCTGTAATGGTTATATTACAAATAAAGTATACATACATACATTACATATAGATACCTTTAAACTCTTATAGATAATTGTGGATTCATTATCTTAATCATCGTAAGTGACAATATTTTATCCGATGTCAGACTTTTAAAATATTTTCGAGAAGGAACAATTAAAAATTACATTAATCATTTATATCGTCCCTTATTGCCTTTATTCTAATCATTTGATTTTTGTCATGCCATAAAAAAATGCCAAAAATTTAGTAATATCAACTTGACCATGGTTTGTTCTTAACTCCTAATCTTCTAGCTTAAATAACATAATTGGCACTGCACAAAGCAACACATATCCTGTCAACTATTAAATTTAGCGAACTTCTAAAACATACAAATGTATATACAATTGAATTTGAGAACAACCCTATAAAAAAGCTTTTCGAAATTCCTATAGATAGTAGTAGGTCTTTACCCTTTACAGTTTTACGTCGTTTTACTTTCTTTTACGTAGTATAAGGAAGTACGATGAAAATTTTCGACCACGAGATTTTTGCAGATGTCCACGTTTTGAACTCCCCTGATACCGAAAAAGTGGTTTTTAAAAAATGTCTGTGTGTGTCTATGTGTGTGTCCGTGTGGGTGTGACCACGATAGCGGTCAGACCGCTACAGCTATCAATTCCAAATTTTGTATTTACGAGAGTAATCTCCCTGTTGAGAACTGATTAGATTTTCGGTAAAATTGGCAGACCGGAAGTAGTAGTTTACTTCGGTAAAAAAATCGAATTTTTCCAATATTCTGTCAACTACTAATTTTAAACAAATTTATAAGGAATTCATATGCACTCAAAATTAAGTTCGAGAAAAATTTTATTATTAAAGTTTTTCAAAATTCCTACGGGAAGTAGGTCTTTTACTCTTATCGAAAATCAGTTTTTTGCCAATATTTTGCAAGTCATGCTTTTTAGACAGGTACGTTACGAGTATAAAAGTATTTAGACCTTAATTCTCAATACCTTTTGTATAAAAAAAATTTCAAAATTAGGACTGGAAGTACGACTTTTACTCTTACCGAATAGCAATTTTTTGCAAATATGTGGTAAATTATGCGTTCTATATATATTTATGAAGAGTGCAAAAGTATTTAGAGCTGGATTTGTAATATTCTTTGTATACATGAAATTACAAAATTCAGACCGGAAGTAACACATTTACCCTTAGCGAATAGCACTTTTTTTTCGAATATCTTGCAAAATATGCATTCTATAGAGATTTATTAAGGCAATGGAAGTACTTAGAATAGGATTTTGAATAACTTCTGTATAAAAGTTTTTTTTTTAAATTGTATAGTTTGAAACGCTCAGACGTATAAGAAAGTCGTGTGGTGGCCACACCTAATTTTTTTTTACAAATACATATTGTCCAAGTTATGCATTTTAGACAGATATATGAATATAAAAGAATTTAGAGTTTGATTTGGAAAAAATTTCGTATAAGAAAAATGTTGAAATTAACACTTTTACTCTTATCGAAAAGCAGTTTCTTTGGAAATATCTGGCAAGCTGCTTATTATAAATATCTTGAAAGTTATGCATTTTAAAATATTAAATTTTTAAGAGAATTAAATTATTTCAAACTTAGTTTGTAAGAACTTTCGTATAAAATAATTTATACACCACACTGTATATCTAAAGTACAGCCGTCTAAAAATTCATTTTTGGTAGTATACTAATGCAATTTATAAAGACTAATCAACCTGATGATTTCTGACAGACTGCGTAAAAAAACAAGAACTGAAACAAATCTAATTCATCATTTTTGTCAGGTAAAAAGACATGTTTTGACATATTTTTTTGTACACAGACTGGTGGTCATCAAAAATCCATTAGGCAATAGCAAAAGTTGTAACGTCACTCATCACGGTACTATCTCACGCGCTTAATTAATTATTATACCGCACAGATATAGTGTGAAACAAAATACAATGCACTTATTGAAATTAGAAAATCGCCATTATTGAATGACGGTGTCGATGTACTGCTGGTTCATTGTTTACGCCATGTAATTTGCGTCATTCACGGTTTTTACGCAAACGGATAATTATGTAATTTGTGAACTTGATAAGGAGAAAACAAATATATTTATGTACTATTATATCTATATCCGCATATAAATAAACAAATTTCTTTACTAATCTAATAATAATACCCACAAGTTATAATAATCTCCTAACAGACATGCGATAGTATTTTCTATTGTTTATTTCAATTAGGATGCCAATAACGAAAATAATTTTAAAATTTCCTGATGGATTGGAAAACTGGAAAGTGTAGTGAGTGTTTATGCTTATCTCGATACCAATGTATTCAATTTTTAGGGCGATAACCAGTGGCGGCTGCTGCAGGGAGGGCAACGGGGCACTGCCCCCCCCCCCCCCGTGACAAATTTTTCTGATTTGTTTCATAACAAATAATATATTTCGGATGTAACAGTCCGTCTTTTCAGCGCGTTTAAAAATCGCAGTCTGACGTAGGCTCCGGGGCATCTCGCGCGACTGCCCCGTCTGCATTAGAAATCGGGCGATGAAACTGGCGCGGGTAGCGCGCGTATATGGTGCCGGGTCCGAGTAGCGGTCCAGTATGTAATATACAGCGGTGAGTGTATTTTATAATTTCTATCGGTGCAAATACAACTATGAATTGCGTTAGTAACATTAAGACAGAATTAAAAAATCTAGGTCTCCCTAGACCAGATTTATTGATTAAACTAGAAGACCACAATTAGAAAACTAATAAAACCGTGACCAGAAAATTCATCAGAAGCTCTTACAGTTTATCAGACTGGTTGTGTGGGTGTAATGTGCAAAATGCTTTTATCTACGATCATGTAAAAAGTGATAGCTTTTTGCATGATTTTTAGGGTAAAAAGTTAGCATTTATTGAACCCGTGCAATAAAAGTTTTTATTGCACGGGTTTTATTGCACAATTTTAACTAATAGAATAATAAGAAAAATATCAGTAAGATATTTTATTCATTTCTGTAAATATGTACATTTACTTTACAATTAGTACAATTTTTAATAAGAATTTGAGGAATCTCGTGACTTCTTGATGTAGAAGGAAGTATATCGGTAGTAGCATTGCTTGAGTTTGCTTCTTCAGCTGCACCTCTACCCAAAATTTGATTTGATATCGCGACCTCGTGTTGAACGGATTCTTCCACGTAAGATGCTGCCACCGTCTCAGCTGGACCTCTGCCCAAAATTTGATTTGATATCGCGACCTTATGTTGAACGGATTCTTCCACGTAAGATTCTGCCACCGTTGATGACTTCCAACCACCATGTCTTTTTAATTCTAGAACATCTGCTCCTGCATCTGCAAGTATGGTGGTAGATGACCGTCTAAAACTATGGCCAGTATACTCGTGCGGATTAAGCAACTTCAGATAACTAGCTATTTGGCTTGGTATTTTTCCAAAAGTATTAATACCTATAGGCTGAACAGAACACGTTCCATTATTGTAACTGACAAACAGTCGATTATGTGCTGTTGCTGGTGATCTTAGGCTGACGTATTTTCTGTATATTTCAACCATATTTTTCATATCTCTCGTTTCAGTGCCAATAATAAAACATCGAGGCTTATTGGTTTTAGATGTTGGAATTTTGACTATCAACATATTACCAACATCTTCCACATCATCTATGCTCATTTTATGAAACTCATCTCTTCTACAAGCACCCGCAATACCAAAAAGTGCTACAACCTAAAATTAAAAAGTGTCTAATTTTAGTCACTGACCACTCAAAGAAAATGTTGCATTAAAATACCTTCATCACTAAAAATCTATTATCAGGTGCGTCATTTATAAATTTGAATATATCATTTTTACTGAATACTTTGGATTTCTTGGGACGATATCCTACAGATTGGCGCTTCATATAAGCGGTTAACTTCGAAAACTGCTTAAGATCGATGTCTTTTTCGGCTAATAGGAGGGATTTCACCATGGAATATTCCGACCATAGACTTGATGGCTTTATATCCTTAGCCCTTTTTGAAAAATAAGCAAGGAACACATTTTCCGTAAGATTCTCCACTTTCATTGAAATACACCAGGCGTTGAATCGTTTATATACCAATTTATACTGTTTTCTTGATTTTTCTGGTATTAGACTCGCTGTAGCCGTTTGTGCGATCTCTACAATTGTATCACTATGATCATTATCAATCATTTTATACTTTATATTTAACAGATTAAATTAATAATTTCAGAAGCAACAATGACATACTAATGAAGTTTGTTGATACCGTTGTTTCCTTAGTAATAGCAGGTAATAGAGTGACAGAATAACATCCAACATGACAGTCTACATGATAGCATAGGAGTACTTGAATAATACGATACCCGTCAAAGTGACATTTATTAAAAGATCGATATACTACAAGTATTCATAAAAATTGACTATTTCTGACCAAAATTGGCATGATCGTAGATAAAACGTTGTAAAATACACGTGTAAAAAGTCTCTTTAGTGCACTCACGACTTTAAAAACACTCGCTACGCTCGTGTTTTTAACTACGTCGCTCGTGCACTAAAGAATGACTTTTTACACTTGTATCTTAAATAACTATTTTCTATTTTGGTGCTATAAAGTTCACTTTACGACATCCGTTTTGGTTTCAAAAGTATTTCTTTATCGCACGCTAATTTTGTTGTTTTGACGTTGGTAACCAAAAAAAAAAAAAATGGAACCAAATTATATTTAAATGTCAAAATGTAAGCCTTTAATGTAATAAACATGTGCAATAGAAGTTGTACAAAGAATAAAAAGCACACATGCTAGCTAACATTTTATTTAATAATTAACAATATAAATTGTTAAGCAGAGTTAGATGATAGGTTTTCTGATGCTACTATTGTAATTTACTTCCAAGGTTGAATAGTACAACTGTTATAAAGGTTTGTTTTTGATAATATGTCGAGACTATGTTGGCGAAAGATTTCGTAAATTGTCTTCTGCTATTTTGCGAATCTCTGGGGGCGTGCAAAATAGAAAAAATCAAGTGAACGGTGTTTTTCTACTTTGAAGAGAATAAAAACATTTTCTAGAAATACCATGCAGGAAAGCAGACTATGTGCCTTAGCAATGTGTTCCATTGAAAAACAATTACTGACATCAACACCAAACTTCAATGAATGAATTATTAATCATTTTGCTGATCGTAAGGAACGGCGGATTGATTTTATTTTCAAACAAGTTAATTAAATAGCATATTGAGTTTGTTTTTAGTCTGTACTTAATTTTTGATATTAAACACTCAGACCCCCGGTGCCCTCCCGTCCCAAAAAATCACGGGCCGCCACTGGCGATAACGAAAATTTGCTAGCATACAGATCGTACCCCTCCAACTCCCCCTAGATATTGGAGATGCAATCCAATATTTTTTTCCATCTATTAGTAAAGTGATAAGGTAAGAAAGTAATTAAACGCTTTACATACAACCTACACTAGATGACTCCAGTGGTTAGATGAAGAAATTAAGAACAAACTCGACCACTGTAGACAAGAAGATGAATAGTTTACTTTTGCATATAACGCTAATACAAAAACCCATACAGAATTACCACGTAAAACCTTGGGTACCACAGACTGGGTACGTAAAAGCTACAGTATTAAACAATTTGTTACGGCCAATTCGTCACGGCTGGTTTGCTGCCGGGGCAGTTCGTCACTGGCCGTTTCACGACGGTTGTTATGTATATATTGGATTAAATATCTAAAATTTAAGGCTTCGGTTTGCTACTGAGATGAAATAAAATTTGTTGGTAATTCACTTCAAAATAATCAAGTTTTTTTATTTAAAATTCGTATAGAACGAGTTGGAAACTTAACGTCGTACAAAGTCAACTATGGTATGCAAACGAATCAGTACTTCAAAATTCATTAGTGGTTTGGTAACAAACTTTAAACATTTGTCCAATGGTATTAGTTTCGCTCGAATTACTAAGAAAGCGACGAAAATAAATAACGATCGAACATTATTGCTATTAAGTTGCTGCGACATTTCGATATTTACTGACCAAATTTGGTTCACATTAATAGAGTTTTGTTTATTTTACGTGAATTTAACTGACAAAATTTAAATAAAATTCAGCATCAACATAGAAGCGTAATAAAATTCTGGATGAACGAAGGATATGGATTTAAGAATATTCACCAGAAGATAATTAATAGAATTGTTCCAACACACGTTCGGATGGAACAGTGATTGTACAGAGTAAGCACAGTAAAAAATCGCTGTTCCAACAGCGCCAACTGACAAATCTGGGATCAATTGCAATCTGTTCCAACATAGCATAATATAGTTTGGGGACTGTCAAAACATAGTTTGCTGATTGTTTTACAAACTGAAATTAATGGACACTTAGCGCATGCGCACCAAAGATAATTGTATTACGATATCTCTAACCTAAGTAATTGTATTTGTAAAATAATTTATTACTTTAAGTATCTACTGCCTTATTTGAATGTTTTGAATAAACGATAAACATGTCATAGTGAGTCATAGTGACATTAGTTTCGATACAAATGATTCTTCTTTACTTTCTCGATTTCTTCATATAATACTAATTTTAATGCCGGTATTCTTGGATTAATACTAATAATCTTTTATGTAATCATACGATTCATCAGACACTTCTCAGTCAGTGAACAAGTGCCGCCATCTACCCACAAATATGATAACTATATGGCTAAAATATGGGGTTATCATAAAGTAAGGGATATACTTTAACTTATTATAACTTTTTAACAAATCAAGCTAACAACAAAAAGTAAACGAAATCTAGTTGCCTAAGGAATGGGATTTGTTGTATCTATGGAAAACAAAAGCGTTGTCATGACAGTTGTTGACACAAGTGTTAAAAGTAAATCATTCAATTTGGAGTTTATTTTCAAATTAAAACTCAAGTAAACGTAAAGTTTTAACGACTCAAACTGTAATAACATGGACCTACGAACAAAAATTGGTTTAGTTCAGTGTTATTATGAATGCGGCAGAAATTACACAGCTGGATTACGAAGGTTTCGCACGAGAATGGGTTTGAGAGCGGGGCCCTGTCGTATGAAAGCGTACCGCAATTTGAAACAAAAATTTGAAAGAACAGGTTCGGTAATTGACCTTCCGAGATCAGGAAGACCAAGCATTAGTGATGTCCAAGTTGTAGAGGTTCTTCACGAAAATCAGGACATAGCCAGAGGTAATCCACTAGCAATCAGCAGTGCAAATGCGATATCCAAGCGATTGCAAATGCCGTACACCACGGTCTGGAAAATTTTACGCAAAATTCTAAAAATGTATCCATATAAACTCAAAATGCTGTTTGAATTAAAGGAGGCAGATTTGGCTAGTAGGTACGATTTTTCTTTGCGATTATTGGCTCAGATGGAAATTGAACCCGAATGGTTATCCCGTATTTTATGGACAGATGAGGCACATTTTTCTCTGAATGGTGGAGTCAATACTCAAAACTGTAGAATCTGGTCTGCAGAAGATCCACAAGTAATTGTTCAAGAAGGTCTTCATGACAAGAAAGTCACCGTTTGGTGCGGTTTTACAGCTGATTTTATCATTGGTCCGTATTTCTTCGAAGAGCTACAGAATGGAGAAGCCGTATCTGTAATTGTTAACGGTGAACGATACTTGCAAATGTTAAGAGATTATGTTATTCCACAGCTGCAAGACGAGCACCACAGAATTGAAAACATGATTTTTATGCAGGATGGAGCACCTCCGCACATTTTCCGACCATCTAAAGAATTTTTAACTAACGTTTTTCAAGATCGCGTTTTAAGCAGACATTTTGCAAATTCATGGCCACCAAGATCACCTGATCTTAACCCAGCGGACTATTGGCTGTGGGGTCATTTAAAAAATTTAG